>JARKHS020028488.1:0-89169 GCA_030143305.2 Amblyomma americanum
CATGAATATGGTGGAATGCTAGCATTGGCGATGATAATTACCTTCTAGTAAACTCCCAAGACTCCAAGAGCGAAACAAAAAGGCGGAAATAGATTGAGTCAAGTGTTTCAGAAACCGCCAGGTCAGCATTTCGCTAGAGTTTAGAAGTAGCACGGCTAAAGTAGATTGTATATCACACCTAGAGGCCAACATAGTCGCTACATTTGATTCCTTGGAGTTTCGCATAACGAAAACCCACCTCGGGGCTTGGAAGCTTGTGGTCGTCCGAACGTTATACAAGCTAGCTGTTCTTATAGCCTCTGCTTTCGCAGTTGCTTGTATATTTACAAAATGAGAACCGTTCACCATCACTTTAGATAAAGCGCTGCTGTGGTTCGTCAAAGCTTTATGGGAGTTATTTTAGGTGCTGAAATTAAAAAAAAAAACTATTCAACCGGATCTGAGAATTGGCATGTGGACTTGTTCCACTCAATTCAAGAATATTATCTTCCATCTCAAATTATTCTCTATATGAGTCATACCGAAAACATACCAGTTTACAAATATCCCTGCAGACAATGTCCCATTGGTGCTCGAAGCAGGTTTAATACAAATCTTAGAAGTAGCACGACTAAAGTAGATTTTATATCACAGCAAGAGGCCAACATGGTCGCTACATTTGATTCCATGGAGTTTCCCATAACGAAAACCCACTTCGAGGCTTGGAAGCTTGTGGTCGTCTGAACGTTATACAAGCTACCTGCGCTTATAGCCTCTGCTTTAACCGAAGCAGGTTTAATACAAATCTTAGAAGTAGCACGGCTCAAGTAGATTGTATATCACACCTTTAGTGTATATCAAAGCTTTATGGGAGCTGTTTTAGGTGCTGAAATTTAAAAAAAAACTATTCAACCGCATCTGAGAGGTGGCATGTGGTCTTGTTCCACTCAATTCAAGAATATTATCTTCCATCTCAAAATATTCTCCATATGAGTCATACAGAAAACATACCAGTTTACAAATATCACTGCAGACAATGTCCCATTAGTGCTCTAAGCAGGTTTAATACAAATCTTCAGATAAGCAGGGCCCGCAGTTCGTGGCAGCAGTTACAGTCGTGACGCCGTGGCCTTCGCGTAAAGGTTCCTGCTACAACTCCTTGTTTTCGGCACCTTAAAGTTAACGCATTATCACCGAACGCTACGTGCCTAAGTACACTTCCTTTTTGCTGGTTCTACCATTCAACGAGGGGCGGCGATCGTTGCGTCCTTAAAAGCTCCTCTCTACTGAAGGTGTTCACAGAGGGATAAGCACTGCTTAGATTATAACGCGACAGCGCTAAGGAGCTTGTGTCGCAGAAAAGCCGGTGTCGTCGTCGTCTTTGGCCGTGAGCAAAAAATGGCACATCTCGGTGGACACCTGAACTGCGCAGTAAGGCAAGGGATTTTCCTTCCCTTAAGGCGCGTTACGGGCGTCCACCGAGAATTATAAGACCGGCGTCATTTCCATCCTTTAAAACCAATTTTCATTTCAATTTCCTTCCCTTACGGCCCGGTTCGGGTGTCCAGCGAGATATGTGAGACAGGCGTCCTTTCCTTAAATTGCTCAACGGGCCACGCGTCGCGCCGAACGGGCGTTGGCGTTCCGTGGACTCCTTGGAAGCGCTGCAACACGGTGTCGCATCTATGTTAAAGACGAAACTTAAGCGTCCTCCAAGTTTTGATTTTCGAGTTGCAATTTTCAGCATATATTTCTTTCACGTGACAACAACCTCCAAGCTTTCTTGACGCTGTGCAAAAACGTGCACCACACTACCCCTTACGTGCGCAAAAAATCATCCCTCTTATTCACCCCTCTACCAACCTCTCGATCTAAATGAATCACAGTCATCACTGCCGAAGCACTGCGAGCAAGGATGAGACAGCCGCTTTAGTAGCAATGCCTGAAAACTGAAGAAGCAAGTGCGCGGTAGTACAAGCATAAGATGCCTATAAAACTAGTCAACTTTTCAGCTTGAATGAATTTAGGCAATCTGTGTACTACATGTTCAACAGGAGCAACATGAGCTGGCACTGTCGAGCAAAATATTGTTCCGAAATAAAAATAAGGAAGGAACGAGCAAACCTTTATTGACCGAAGCAGTTCATAGATATTGTTTTCGGTTTTTGGTCGCTTCGACCCAGACTGTTTTTAAACCCCAGAAGCCCCCCCCCCCCTTCCTTATGAGACCTAATTACGTCCAAAGAAGCCTATTTGCCCCAAAAGATATTTTACTATCCGATCAACATCGGATGTACCATAGTGTCTCGCATACTGTACCTTGACTTGGAGGTTGGCAGGAAGCAGGAAAGGGAAGTTGAAAAGCGACTGTTGTTTTTAAATCAGATAATGATCGTGGTCAGCTCAGCTGCACCCTACGTCTCAGGCAACTGAGAGGGAATTGTCCGCAACTCTTTGCATAGGATGAGTAAAGGTGCACATTGAACTTCTGCCACTTTATCCTCCGTTGACATTTACATTCCACAAGCTTGCTCTGAGGCTGATTTTCTTTGATCAAGGGGTCTTCAGAAGATCATGCTTAGAGCTGAGATAAGCCCTGTCTTCACTGAGAGCTCCACATACGCGACCAGCTGGAAAAAAACGAAGAATTTTCATCGCCAACTGGATTGCAATAAGCTCCCTTACTTCTCGTAAATTCGTCTTCACAGATTTTGCCTTCTTGCAATCTATGACGATAAATGGGATCTGGGGCCCATATTTCGAAATATGTTCTTATAGTGTTAGAGCGCTTCATGGACTGCGTCTCGTTGTAGTCACCAATCAGATAGACTTGACTGGGCGTCTTCGAAACTGGTTGTCTTCACAAGGGCACATGCTATAGTGCGTTCTGTCTGCTCTGTAGAGCAAGCTAGGACCTCTCAAGCTTGCCCTATAGCTTTTCCCTTGGCTTTCCTCGGAACAAATCGTGACGGAAATACACCTCCAAACCTTCAGGGTCGTTCTATTTCAACACGCCGACAGCACCTGAAGGGCCATTCCCCACTCTGCAGCGGGGCGTCGAGGGGTAGCTTCATCCACCACTTCGTCTTCGTTATCACCTGGTATGTGTATCGGGGTCTTGCAGAAGTGGGTGCTGCGAAACTATAGAACACCATCTTTGTAACTGCCTTCGGTTTCAGCGTGAGCGTGCACTCCTGGCTGCAACACTCCACCCCCTTACTGAAGCCAAGATTCTGGGTCCTTGGAGTAAGCCTTCTTCGCAAATTACCGCTTTGAAGGCACTTTTAAAGTTCTGGAAGGACTCAGGACTGAGTGCAAGATAGTGAAAAATCAGTGTGTGCCCTGTGTACCCTACAAGTAACGGCCAACGGACACGTGGAAAAGTGAT
This sequence comes from Amblyomma americanum, assembly GCA_030143305.2. Lineage (NCBI taxonomy): Eukaryota > Metazoa > Arthropoda > Arachnida > Ixodida > Ixodidae > Amblyomma > Amblyomma americanum. The sequence continues at coordinate 3,368 of JARKHS020028488.1, forward strand.
CATATTCCTTTGTCCTCTTCCTTTTCTATCTCTCCCTCCGTTCCCCTTCCCACTTGTAAAATAGCATACAGGGCGCTGCCTAGTTCACCTCCCTGCCTTTCCGTCTTTCTCTCTCTTTCTCTCTCCAGAAGTACCTGTATCGGGAAAAGCACTCTCCTTGATAAGTAAAAGGATTCATGCGGATTTATCCCACCCTTCCGTGGAATACAATTAAACGCGTACAAATTGTACTGCGGTCTTTTTCTTTATTCAATGGCTGGGCGATCTTTTACAATAGGTATAAGCTTCCCAGCTTAAGCATTCATTTAGCTGCTGAATAAACTAGATTAGAGTCTACTTTCTCCTCACGTACATAATTGGAGCCAGTTTGCGTTCTAGTGTTTTCTTGCCTGTGCTGCAAACAAAACGTAATCACAGACACTAATCTTCGTGTTGATAGATATGCTCTTAACGTTGGTTCACTTGTGTAGATTTCACGACGTAGATTTCCGTTAGTACTGCGTGTTACGTCCTTGTCTTCCTAAAAGGGAGCTCAATTTTGTCTCTTCTCGCAGGGAAAACGTTTTGAGTTCTTGAAAACTTTTTGAGAAACAATTTGAGCTGCTTACAAACAAGGTAAGATCTTAGCTCTGCAATCATATTTGTGGAGTGTTTTGGGGCAGCAATATTTACTGCAGATGTTGCCAGTAACACTAAATAAAAATAGACAGATTTATTACGCAGAAAAATGAATAAGTTTAGTTTTTAAATCTTAATCAGCCAGAACAATAGACCCATGCAGAGTACATTGCTGAGACTGCTGATGTGTCCCTCAAAGCATTTTGGCCGATCTGAGAAAAATATATATATATAAAGGCTGACTCACACTCCTCTCATTTCCTGGAACGGTTAATCCTAAAGGATTAAGTTTACTTTGCCTTTAAGATAAGAAGCAACAAAACTAAAATTTATGTCCTGTGGTCCGCTTTGATTAAAGAGTTGCATAGCTCTCACAGCAGATATAGTTGAAGCCAAGAGTCGACGAAAATAAATAGAATAGAGGATGTTTTTTTTATTTGTGGTGTTCATCATTGGGAGAATAGTAAAGTGATTAATTACTTTAATGAGAACCGATTAGAAGGAGAAAAAAACGCCAACATACGAATCTACGACTTTTTATTTTCGGGCCTCGTGCTTTACCAACTGAGCTAAGGCGACGGCTGCTCGATCTTCTATTTTCCGGGGTATATATGTGTAGTGTAACCGAACCTTGAGAGTGTTTACCAGCACCACCTTAGTTCATAACGGCACCGCGAGTGTCAGAAGGAATATGATCGAATGGTGAACGCGGTAGCTGGAAGAGAACTCCCTTAATTCTATCTATAGGATGAATACTGCCAGAATCGTGGCCCTCGTTTTCCGTTGAGTAGGCAATAGCTGCCAGAATTACGGATCCAACATTTTACAAAACTACACCTTCTAAACAACGCCGTAATACTGCACTCAGCCATTAGTGCGAAGAGACCAGAAAACAAGGTGAAGCCATATGTTCGCTCAGAACTGGACTGATTCGGCGCAACCGCTGCGGAGGGAAACTTACCGCGCAACATTACTTGGCGGCTCCCGAGAACGAAAACGGAAAAAAAGGTGGCACGCGAATCCCAGCGTACTTCTCCACAATTAACGCTTCTCGTTGCCAACAAATGATTCCACCTGCCCTATGCACCTGCGTGCCAACTCGCTCATAAACTTCCAGCTGCGTGACGTCGTGATTATGCAGGACGAGAGCACAGTCGAGCGTGCGCTGCACGCTGAGAGACGACAGTGCTGGCGGGCTTTTATGTAATGAGCGCGTCTGCTCGTTAATTAGGAGGATGTGGTTCAACGCGTTCGTTTCCTCCTCCCTCGGCTTCTTGCAGGGCAGATCTAGATCGCGCGTATGCCACGAGCGCGCCAAAGAACTGTTAAAACCCGCCTAATATAGGACCATGTAACGCCCCTGTGTGAAGGCTTTTTGGTTCCTCTCTCATAGCCATTTTTTGTGATGAATTTTTTCGCCAATTTACAACTATAAACGTTACTGATGCCTATTTCTTGAATTCGGAAATTAGCGCATGGTGACATCTAGCCTTTCTCCTGCAAACTGACCCCATTTGGGGAGACAAAGTTCATGCGATAGGCGATAGCGCTACGTGGTCTACATAAACAATACCTACTCAAGAGTAGTTCTTGTGCGCCGGCAAATGCTTAGCGATTAGTTTTTCAAGTTAGAACTTTGTAAAAGCGTGGATACAAAATCCATTAGGAGCCCCCAGATGGAGAAAACAAGCAGCAGAGAGCTTACTGAAATATTAACAATTTTCTCGAAGTATCGGTTAGAACTGCTCATTCTTCGGCGCCTTGCCACTATGTATCTAAGCCTAAGCGACGTTTAAAAGCGTCCACAATAACAGTTTTGGGTACGTTCTCACAGAATGAAGCTTATCTAAGTATACTTTAAACTGCCTTAATGAACGTATTGCTCAGGATTGCGTATTAGTTTCGACAGCCTAGATTGAATGCCTCGTTTGTGCACACGCGAGTTCCTTGACTCCTGCAGAATTCCAAAGGTTGACTTGTAAGGAAATATTGCCACACTGCTGACACTCTGGCGACGCCACCTGGTGGCCAAATCTTCTCTCCCAGCGTGTGACCGAGCGTCTTCTTTGTCTCGAATGAGCGCGGCTGTTCGACGAGCCTCGCCCCAGTGGACGGCTGTGCTTCCCGCTTCCTGCCACGTTTTTCGGTGACAATATCAAAAGTTCGAAAGGGCAGCCAAATCCTGTTTTGTGTAGGTCACCCCCTGATCAATAGTCGAGAATAAACCGTAGTCCAGCAGGGAGCTCGGAAGAAGTTTTCATACAAGTTTAGATCAACTTTTCGCTCCTGGTCTCCGTCGGCCAAGCTTTCGTTTTCAGCAGTGCCTCGTGCGCGACTAAGTAGTCAAGCAAATTTCTTTACGTCCGTGTGAATCAACCAAGTTTTTATCCAGGCTTAGTATTGCCGCATAGTGTTGACTCCTGCTGAAAAAAATTATTGCAACAGTTGAGCAGAACTCAGGACTAATTCTTACTTTGGCGCAGGCTACACGTGCATTCACACGCATTCGATAGCGGTCGGGATTACAATATCCGAGTCGGTCAGTCGCGCTCTATTGAGGCGTTACTCAGAACATTATCTGTAACTGCAATACAGAGTCTTGACAGCTCCCAAACGGTACAGACGTTTGCGGCACGGGATCATGAACTTGTGTTAAACAGCTGCCAATGGGATAAGTCGTCTCACGCGGCCGTAAAAAAAAACGATCAAGTGTTAACTTTTGCTAAAGAATCAATACTGATAATTCTTCATAAATGTAGTCAAGAAAACCTCTCGAGGTAGACATCTTCACATGCACAACTATATCTGTTAACTGTGATAAGTCTGCTCTACGCCTATTTATGTCGTTCACGTGAAAATGTGTAGATTGGCGTTGAGTTAGTTGGCAACTGTGTTATTTAGTCTCTTGGAGAATATCTGTGTTGCTTTGTGTGTGGTAGTGCAGCTGTTTCTCCGATGCGCCAAACCCAGGCGATTGTCCACGAGCACTGCTGGAGTAACAAACGGATTTTACACGCGCCACTTCATCCCGCAACTCAAGTTAAAGCACACGTGCGCGCGCGTCCAATGCCGGGCTCGCTGTGGTAGTTTTTTCGTTTACATCTTGGTTCGACAGAATCACAGCTGTACTCTAAGGTTTGCAAGTTCAGGTGCTGCCCGATGCCCCGGACCACAATGGTCTGCTTTGGTGCATTATATTGTGGCAGTTATAGTGTTTAAGAATGTATAATTTCCTATCAGGCTGGGGTATATTCTTTTTCTCAACCCCTCTGAGATTAACCTCAAAGTAAAATTTGTCATCGGGCGGCTGTTTAAGAACCTTGCATCTGTACGGGCCATTTTGTGACCAGCCTTAGGCATCGACCTTTGGCAGCGCGATTTCTTTTCTTTCTTTTATTAATTTTATTCTCCAGTTCTTCGCGTTCTCATAGTTCCGTGTGAAGGCTCGTAGGCCCGGAAGACATGGGTCGCAAGTTGCTTTCTTTTCCTATTTCTGAATATCATATTTTGGCTCGTAGTTAACGGTGTATTTTTTTGCTGACATCTACACATGCAGCCGCGAACACGCGACAATATATTTAGGATGGATCACAAAGAGAGTAGTGAAGATGGAAGCAGAAAGTGAAATTTATTATCGAGTCCCTAAAATAGCCAAGAATGCCAGTGCCGTATGTAGTCTAACACCAAATAAATAGTTGCCGGGCACAAAACAATGTTTAGAAGGCGCCGCTGCAAAATAAAAAAGAAACACGTTCTAACCTTCCTTTTTTTATTACTGCTTTTCTTACACGCCCCATCACGTTGTAGTTTCCAACAGACCACACGTAATTATCCCTGCCGAGGGGTGACCCTAAGCAGTAAGTGTGCTAAGCCGGGAAACCACATTTTTTTGCTGTACATGACAAAATTGCCAATGGCCGCTGTGCGCGGCTTTACTTTACTCAGACGGACGACACAGGGGTTCGGAGAAACCGCGAGGTGTATATTTATTTTCTAACGTATCTGCCTCTTTCCTCGCGGGGGTGTAGTGTGTTAGTGGTTAGACGCGCCAAGAGCCGAACGAAGGCCAGACTGAAGGCACAGGGAAGCTGTTACGATGGGCAGGTCGCCCGAAATTGAAAGTCCTGGCCAAGGAATGCCGGGTGCTGCAACGCTATGCTCCTTCATTTCCGCCTCGACACATGCCAGTGAATTCACTGTCCTGACCTCATCATTGACGGATTCGCTTGAAAGGACGGACGATGAACAGTGTGATGGTACGGTAGGCCCATGCTCGGAAACCACAGATTGTTTGAACGTACAAGATGACACGTGGGTTGGAGAGAAGTATCTTTTTTTAGGCGAGAATATATATCCTTAGGCGAGCTCTGTAGTGCCTTTAAATACGAGACCCAGACCTTGGGTCAATAGACACCCGCTGCTGTGGCAGCTCAGCCAGGTGAATGCCATGTCTTCATTCGGTATTTGCCTCGGAATAAACAGCACGTCTAGATGTCGTCGTCTTATATCACAACCGTGTGTCCTGAGGCTAAGGCGGGCGTAGCCAATGGTAAGCATAGCCAATGGCTGGTTCTGGAGATGTTAGACCTAGGACATAATCTGGACGTGATACACACGTACTGCTCTAGTTCCTCCGGATGTCGGCGTTAAACCACGCAATCGTCGTTTTTCCAGCCAACCGTAACCAGAGAGTAACTAACACTACAACTATTATGAGCCTGTATCATTGAGAATATGTTGTCACGGAGACTTCTCAATTGAGAAAATAGAGCAGCTGGTCACCGAGAGCGTGTTGCTACAGAATGCAGCGAGGTCAAAACTTATGCACAGCCACAAACCATAGTTAGAAGCAGAGGTCTAAAGGTAGTTCGTTTCAAAGCTCTGCTTTAAAAGTTTAGGAATCGCGCAATTTTCATCAGCGTTCTTGCACGCTTCCCTCCTTGATTGTAGCATACGTGTGCATTATTTATTCCTGGTTACTTGTCTGCTATGCAGCCAATAATTTTAACAAGACCCGAGTGTTGAGTTGAGCTCGCCCTTTCATCAAGTTTTCTAAAACCTAAATATACCACCCGAATTCTCGAAAGGCCTCTGCAACATCACACCTATATAAGACGTGAGAAGCCTTTCTTGTGCGTGCGAGGGCATTGCGGCTAGGCAACTGCATGTGAGAATGCGGGTACAAAGGCCACGACCTGGATTTTTATTCATTGGTACTTGGTTTATTGACTGGAAGAAAAGCCGTCGTGCGCACATTGCTCTAGGAACCTTTGCTGGCTACTCGTCCCACCGTTGTCACGGCGTCACGGGTGTATTCTCCTTTCGGCATTGTACACAGTGTGCGGAAGAAACTGCATTAGAACTTATCCGAGAACAAACTTTATTCACTTTCATTTTCTATCATCAGCGGAGCCTCCCAAGCAAGCCCTCAATTATGCATGTATTCTTCCTGCCATTTTCTGCACCCTTTTTCAAACTGAACATTCCTGCCTGACCTGTCTCCGAAATCCCGTCCAGCCACACTGAACGTGTGATGCAAAAGTACGCGTCGTTATTACGCTTAGAAATTTATCGGAAGGCTGCGAGAAAAAGAATAAAAATTCCTGGCATCCTCCGTACATAAAGAACTGAATGCCGCGCTCTTCGCCTGGCAGTACCATAAGGCAGCCCATCTCTAAACGCCGCGTTGGGAACAGAGTCCGAGCAAAATGCGCTAATTTTAGTATCTTTGTTTATTTTACAATTCTGCTCTTTTGAAAGGAACAGGAGCCGACATAAGTAATATTTGCCATGAAATATCTTTGCCGGTATGTAAGCTTAAGGCACCCTCAGAATACAATCGATTGCATAGCCGGCAAAGCGAAGTCCGTCGACTGCAATGCTGCCGAGTCGATACCGTTTAACTCGGACCGGCCATCTCGTCGCTTTCTATGCGTCTGTTAGAGACGACACAAAAAGCCAGCTCCGCTTTTGTTTCATGAAGAGTTTTCATATCCATTTTCTCGTGCGCGACAGCGTTATTTATTACCCAGTGGTCCTTCGCCTCCTACAATTTGCGAAATCAATGCAGTAAAGCGCTGCTGTGTCGTGCGGCTTGATGCTGAGAAATTACTTCAGCTTTATAGGGGCAGCCTGAAACAAAAGCGCCGTGTGCGCTTTTTTCAAACAGCTTTTGCCTGCCTAGCAAAGAGAATAATGATGTTATGGACTTTAATATTTGCCAGCAAAAATAATGACCTGCGTGCTTGCCGACGCGTATGTTATCTTCCTAATTTATAATTGTTCGAAGCGAGGTGAATAATAATAATAATTGGTTTTTGGGGAAAGGAAATGGCGCAGTATCTGCCTCATTTATCGTTGGACACCTGAACCGCGCCGTAAGGGAAGGGATAAGGGAGGGAGTGAAAGAAGAAAGGAAGAAGGAGGTGCCGTAGTGGAGGGCTCCGGAATAATTTCGACCACCTGGGGATCTTTAACGTGCACTTACATCGCACAGCACACGGGCGCCTTAGCGTTTTACCTCCATAAAAACGCAGCCGCCGTGGTCGGGTTCGAACCCGGGAACTCCGGATCAGTAGTCGAGCGCCGTAACCACTGAGCCACCGCGGCGGGTAAGCGAGGTGCCCATAAATGAACAATTTTTTTATGGTGTTCTGCGGCGGGACACGGTTATTTTTTTCTAGTTGTACAAGGAAGCCGCTGGGGAAAAATTTACAGTTGCGTCATCAGTGACCAACTACCGAACAGATGCATCAAAACGGGTAACACAATGTTAATAGTAATGTTTCCTCGCACCAAAAAGACATCAACTGCAACTTTTGTCCATGTCGATTTTAGGCGCTCATTTTTACAATTATCGGCCTTAAAGGTTTGCTTTTTGCCGAGATGAAACGAACGAAGGACGATGCTTCAGTGCAGCCTTTTTAGGTGGTTCGCTTTGTTCGTTTTTTCTTCCCTTGCTATATGCCCCAATAAATTTTAGTTCAGAGCCTTTACTTCCGGAATAACAATGCGATTGTATAAACTTCTGACTTCTGAGGTAATGCACCAATGTTAGTTTGCTGTGCCTTTCCTCTTTGACAGTGTGCTGGAAAGAATAGCTAACGAAATTATGGCTGCTGCATGCTGCGCATCACAGTATCGTCTTCCACTGTTGAGAGTGAAAGTTTCCTATTGAAGAAAATGTATCCCAGTATTCTGAAAATGTTTAAATGTGCCAATGGACGGACATAGTCTTGCATAATATACTGACTACTTGGTGCGAGCAATGTCATAAATTACAGCACCTTTCGCCCAATGTACGGTCAAAAAGAGGCTTACCTGGCTCTATAAATTTCGAAGTGCAATCTACATTTCTTCTTTGCTTTTATCTGGGCTGCTGTTAGTTCTTCCTATTTTGTTCAGTTTCAATATGACAACGGCCTACTCGATAGTCGTCAAGCTATTTGCTATTGATAAGCTGTACACGGGACACTTAGCATTTTTTATTGTGCTTTCTTTTAAGACAGGTACGAAAATCATATGTGTTTTCCTTGGCAAGCTGAACCTTACGGCTTGCACTGCATATAAACGAGAAAACAGCAAAAATCCCGCGCCAGGAAACGATGCAATATATATAAAAATTACTGCGCTAAATATAGGTAACAACATTACGAGCCAACTTTTTCGTTGTGGTATCTATTGATTAAAAGCTCAAGTTCAAACGCTTGAAATTGGTTCTGAGTTTTTTTTTTGAAAACTAAGGAGCGAGCCGTGAAAGGAACACGCATGTAATGCTCAGCATCAACTGTGTGTAATAAAACGTCTTCCTGAGACTTCCTTATAAAAATTTTCATAACGCATTTTATCGAAAATTTACAGCATTCTAGTTTTCAAGCTTGTTAGAAATTAAAATTCGCCGCCGCCGACAAGCATGTTCCTTTCTTTGGGTGTCTCTAGCCGCATCCGTAGATTACTGTTCAGCCAGTCCAGACTACAAGTGGCTGTATACCTTCTACGAAATGAGGGGTACCGTTTTAGTTGTATAAAACCTCTGAGAACAGCTAGCTATAAAATGATTGGGATTTAGTTATGGGCACTCATAAGTTCATTGTTGCACATCAACAGTCAATTTTTTTAGAGACCGCAGAAGTAATTCATTAATCTGTGCTTTAGGTGCAAAACTAATGAGCGCTCTATAATACGTCTTGATTCCAAAAGCTGCAGTCATGGTCTAATTCATTGTACACACAACTGCTGCATGTACACCACAACTGTTCTCAGTGTATGATCAGCATAACGACCATAATCGCTTGCCTTCAACGTTCATGTCGCTCACTCATCTCAGTCAGCTACGTGTTTTTTGGTGCTTCTACAGCCAAGGTGGCCGCTGCTAGCAGAGTACTGGCTTATGGACGATTAGAGAAAAGACTTTTGCCCAGCAGTGGATGTAGATGGACTGATTTTGAGGAGGAATGGAAAAGTTACATCGGCCAGCCCTTCTGTGACGTGTTCCGTGAATTTTATGCAATCACAAAACTCCGTAGCGAAATAATCGGCCGGCGCCACAGCATGCAGAGTCCGGCGCAGTAAGGTACCCTTTAGGGCAGGCAAATGTTGCAGTCAGCGCCGAACGTTTATAAATAGCCTTTCTAATAACAAGCTATTTGTTTGGTGCAGCGTTACCCGAGGCCAGGGGTTAAAGGTCATGACTCTTCCCGCGTATCCTGGTAAAGCTCAGGGCAGATAGATTTTTTACGGAACAACAATTGATATCGCAGTGTATGTGAACGGGGTAACAAAAGTGCGATTCATTTAAAAGTAGTTCTATTAAAAGCAGCTTGTGGCCTATTGTGTACTGCGCTATGGCTATTCCGCTGCACGAATTCGTGTGTGCTAAGCCGCGTTTTCATGGCATGCGTAGGCCCCGAGCGTTGCCAGCAAACATTGATCAGACGTTTCGCTGCGCTCATCATTCCTGCCATCAATCATGATTATGGCCATGTGATCAACGTCAACTTCAAGCACAACCCTGCGCACCGTTAAGCTTCCTCCGCCACCGAGTATCCAGTGGCGCCTTGAAGGTGTGTGTTATAGACCTTTTCACATTTCCCTTTTTTGGGAGCAGCCATATTTACACTGGGGCTGTGCCAGCAGCGGTCTGATTCTCTGATTTCATACAGGCATCTACGGTGCATGCGCAGCACACTCCAACAAGTACGCGTGCTCAATCACGTTGTAAACAGTGAAAAGGTCTATACTTCATGCACTTTTTCGGCTGCTGCTTGTGAATGTGGTCCTGAGTTTGGTTCTTCATGTTTGTGCGTTGGCTGCGTTTCTCGTTAATGAGCGATGCTTTTCTGCCATGAAGGCGTTCATGTATACACCGAGAGTTCACCCCTTCACTTCACCCTGAAAGCAACCCTCATACTTTATTCAGGCATGCACGGCGCTTCTCTACAACTCAGCCGCCTTCGCCGCATCTGCGTGACGCGCTGCTTTCATTTCATTGTATCTGAACGTGGTAGTGATATCGGCAGGTTTATTGCCAGCCCAGATATCCGTAAATTTTCTCTTTTTTCTGCGAGCTTCTGCGTACTTGGGAACTGTAAATGGTTGGATTTTAACGCCCTGAGGTCTAAAATGCGCTATGGGGGGCTGTGTAGTTTAGGGCTTTTGATTAATGTGAGCCATTTCTGATTCTGTAGCAAGCGCATAATGGCACAGCCTGCCCAAGTTTTTCTGTTTTCCTTGGCGGAAATACGGCCACCGAAGCCGAGATGATACCCGCGCCTTTGACCTCTTCTACCGTTTCTCTTCGGGGCATGGCATGTTTCACTGTGGTCGTTTCTCGCCGCCGTGCCTGTAATGTAAAACAATGCATGGACGCATAAAAAAAGAACAAACGCTTAAAAAACAGTTCGTTCGTTAGTCTCATTTAATGGTTCCTCTATTTGGCGTCAGTAGTTTTTGCTTTTTTTCTGACTTTTACTGCAGCGGCCTTTAAACACAAATGCGAAAATCATTTGAATTCGCCAGTCTCAAGTCTTTTTTTTTTTGCGTACAGAGACGGATTGAAGAGCACGCAAACAATGGTGGAATATGGAGCACAGTATTTAAAGAAATGCAGAAATACTGCTGAAAAGCTACCTATAGTGGTAATCGGTCGACACTGTTGAAGCGGCAAAACCGGAGCAGTATGGTACCGTCCAACTGCAATTACGCAAAGGAAGTCAACTTGGCAATGGTAAGGGCTTTTGTTTCTTTGCACAAAACTGTGCCTTGGAGGACGAGCACACCACGATTATACCCAACCATTCTAGACAAAAAAAAAAACTTTCAGCAGAAAATAACTTATGAGCGCAATTTTTTTCAAATATCATCAGAGTTCACTATACCCTTCAATATATCCGTACATGTCTCCTCAGTGGGCTTGCAGTTTTTTGCTGCCACGACTATTTATTTTTCTAGTGTCAAAACCTTCCGATTGGTTTTCTCAGGGTGTCTTAACTACTCGATACAAGCAATGGAAAACATTAAAACAAAGATTTTGCTACGAGTTCGAAGAATGGATGAATAAATTCAATATTTCCACAGCCGCACCTTGGAATATTCCAATCTTCAAATTATTTTTTCGTGAATGCTGGACTTGTAAAATACTAGAAACGGCTCTAAAAGAAACGCACAATGGTCGCTAAATCGAACAAGGTTAAGGTAAGTAGAAATACTAACTATACACTCTAAACACGAACACGCCTATATAAACAGGGAATAAGCTGTCCTCTGGCGCACTATAGTGCCCTAGAGTTTTCTAGTGCGCAAGAGCAAAGCTTACTCCATGTTTAATCCTGCCTGTTTAGAGTCTAGAAACTTCACAAGGAGCATTTTGGAGGTAGCCGAGTTGCCAGAGGCGCTGACTGGGAATTCAAAGGCGTCTGTTTGAGTCCCACAGGCACCCAACGTTTTCGCGTATGTTTCGATTTCTCAAGTTTTCTAATTTTGTCTACGCACAGAAGGCCGACATCCTGCGGAAAACGAGAGGCGGAAAGGTAGCCATTAAAGTATGCCTGCATTAAAACAATCTCCATAGTTTTTTCGCAACTTAGTCTGCTCGCAATCAATAATTCTCAGCAAAACAGGTTATGAATTTTGTGTAAGTGACGAGCAGTTGGAGTGAACGAAAAAATTACAATTCCGCTTGGTATTGATGGCTCAGAAGCGAAAGTTCAATAGGGCAATATTTTCGATTTATTAAATGAGTTCGAGACAGCAAACTTAACTCTATTAAGGAAAGAATGCGAGGACCTCCGTAAGCTATGCTTGAGTTATTACTGACGCTCCCAAAAGAAGTGTCAATTTCTATCTTCGTTATATATTTATTCACCTTGTTCAGAGTGTGCGCTTGTGCAGGAAAAACATATGAGTTTTGCTTCCTTCATCCGAATTAATCAGTTGTAAAGAATCAGTTGATTTTTGTGCTAGAAACACACACAGCCTTTATTCCATAGCCGTGTGCAATCAGAAGAGGATCTGAAGAAAAGCAGCGACCTGATGCTCGCGCGACGTAATGCCTCTGGTCGGGGTGAGCAGAGGGCCCGAGGCCATTTCGTGTGTTGTGCCTTACATGAGCCAGTCTCAACGACTCGGCGAGTCCTCGCGGCCTGCACACCATCATATAGAGACTTGTTGTGCGGAGCCCGCAATTTGAGCACAATAATGTAACAGGTGTGCTCAAGCGCTTCTTATCCTCAGGCAGATCGCGTAAACGGCAGCAAAAGCTAAAGCTTTGCTGCATCATACAGGCATAAAATTTCGGCTTCCTGTTCATTGCGTGAGAAGCTTTAGTTGGCACCATAGACTGCGACGACGCTGGCGTATACATGATACCTGATACCTGATCGGGTCGTTGAACATAAGATATTAAACTTATTTTTCGAATATGGCGGAGTGCTTGGCTTGAAGCACTCTGGCACTGGTCGACCCGGTATTGCACTGCCCCCGGGATCGGCCCGGGGCATATTACAGCGGCGCGTCTTTTCTTTCACTATTTGCTCTCCTATTCTTTACCCCTCCTACTTTCAGCACGCGGCAACGAGCTTGGCTCGGCATGAGCCAGTAGGCAGGCCCGTACATTTTTTTTCCTTCTTCCTCTCAGCAACCTCAGTCACTCAGTCAGTAAGTCAGTCTGTCAGCTGGCCTAGAGCGAGCGCTCCATCCCGCGGCACTGCGCGCTCATGCTCGTTTCCTTTGTAGCACAAATCTCTTCTTTCGCACTGATTCCAATGTAGTAAACGTTCTCTGCAGTTTTTTTTTTTTTTGGTCTGTAATTTCACTGTTGGACGTAACCTCCAGTGCTGGCTTTTCATTTTATCTCCGTGCTAGGAAAGAGGTCCGTCAAGGATTGCGGAAATTACTCGATGGTCGTTTTACTACCTGCAGGGATGGCCCGCTGTTGAGAATTTGCAGGCCTACAGTTCTGGATGTGATTACTTCTCATGTCCTTTCTTGCTTGAATGTGAGCTTACAGGCACTGGAATGTTTAGCTTTGCAACGCGTCTGGGGTTTTTTTTTATGCTCCGTAATCGGTGGCTGGTCTCCCGAACAGTCACCAGTCTTGTGAGACAGCTTAAGTATTTGACGCCTCTACCTCCGCCTCATGGCTGGTTGGAGGTGGGCAAGGAGCCCGAAGGTATTGCAAGAGCACTAATAACGGGAACAATTATTTTCTTTAGGAGCTGAGTCACAAGTTCTTATCTCATAACTATTTTTCGGCCTTTCATTATGCATTACACCAGGAGGTGCATTTAATTTCTTCCTTTTATAACATCATTCACTATTTAGTCTGAAATCCTCGTAACCTCACAGAAAAGTCACAAATGCTTCTCGTGTTGACGCACTAGATATGCAAATTCTTCCCTAAACACACTCTCTAACAAAACCCACCAGTCTCATAATCTCACGCACCCTCCCCCCCCCCCCCCCCCGCCTCCCCGTTCGCATATCCAAAAGCGGTATTTCACCTTTTTCGAGCGCCAACACCCACCATCCGCCACTCGTTTCGAGAAAAAGAGCTATGGTGTGTAATTTTCGAACCACAAGTTCCATTACCTCTATGTGTTGAGCATTTTGCGTGCATAATGAAAGGAACAGAAAACTTAATTTTTGTTACCGATAGAGGTGAAGAAAGACAGAGTATGAGCGCTGACTATCACCCGAAGGGCTTAATGGAAAGACGCTTGTGTCGCTGAAACAGAAAAAAATTTATTTGTCACGTTTTCCTGGTTCACCATGTATTAATACCCACTAGCCCACCAAACATTTTTTAAGGATTTGTGCGATTGCTTGTCGAAACGCAAAAAATTATCCAACGCCGCTTTCAGATAAATATGCAGGCCTTTCTCTGTGGGAAATGCTAAAAGAATCAAGAAATGTTTTTGCTGTTTTCCTTTGTTCCTGCAAGTTCCTGGATTCGGGATTGACAAACGAAAAAATCTACCTCCGGGTGTTAAAGGTAATGGATAAAGAGATGACAGTTGTCTCCTCTAAACCGCCTCTTGACATAATGCTGAAGACAGCAGCAGCGGGTTTTTAACGTCTTATCGTGTCAAAGGATTCTGAGAGCTGCTTATTGCAAGTTTTAGTTAGAGGTCATTCGAAAAGCCTTACATCTAGCCCTACGCGAACCAAAAGAGACAGGCGTAAGGCCCAATATATGCCGCGCACCTTCTGGAATCTCTTAGGCTCTTCATCCACACCAGTACAGTAACGCAAAAAGTATAGGGCGGTAGGCAAGTTGCATTATAGGTACTCATCGAAGATCTTGAGGTCGGGCATGTGCGTACCGGCCCAGTATTGTGATCGTGCAGTAAGTACAGCCATACGCGCGGACTGCATACGTACAGCCTATGATACCTCTATTGAGGACAGTGCATCGAAAGCTATAAAAGCGCGAAGCGACGGCTATCAGACCTGCACAGTTCAATCTTGAACGCTTGAGAGCAGCATGCTTCCGGGAAGCGCTGCGTCTTGATCGCAGTTCTCAATGCACTGCACATATGTTTCGGGGTGGAATAAAGCTTGAGGCGGAATGCATAACGCAAAGGCAACCAGCCCCTATAATGCAGAATGCAATATGCTGGCCACTGATCAATAATTCGGTAGCATTACTATGCCGGATGCTCACGTGCAGGCGTCATGAATAAAGTAGCAGACAGTTATGGAAGCCGAGCCAGTAGGATACTCTGCGAGGGTGAACTGCCACAGCAGCGGTTGTGACGGTAGCTCCCCAGAAGAGCATTTTCGTGTAGACTTTATGAAAGACGTTTTGTTTTCCACGGCGATAAGCTCCGAGGTAAACACAAAGTGAATCGATGAGCTGCGGGAAAGACATATAGAGTGCGCAGCATTGGTACCGAAAGTTGAGCGTGGAATCAATAGATCGTTGAAATATTGGTGGTAATTTTGCGGTTGAGAAACAGGCGGAACGCAGTGCGCGTGGCCGTCAAAACCCAGATACGCCTCTTTTCGGCAATGCGTGTTCTGCATGCGATCGCCTACTTTCCCAGTACAAAAGCAAATCCGCTAAAAAATTGCATTACCGAGAAGCTATTTTTTTTATTCTTGAAAGAACCGCCGTGTTTTTGTTCAATCTATATGCGTGTTCAGCATTTTCATTCAATTGGAAAACGTGGTTACATGCACATACCGTTGACAAATAAGCACTCATTCTTTATGGAAAGAACTAAGGTGTCATGTACGGAGTGTAATTTATCCAGGCTGCACCAATGCAATTTGGTAATAGCGACTCACGCGACAGTGCTCCTGTGAAATTCGCGGTATACTGATCATTTGTTGTGAATAGTACAACATCAAATAATGGTTGCCGTGCGATTAATTCAATTTGTCATTCTTATCGTTCTCTGATTGCTTTTCGAGAAAACCAAATGAAGGTGGGTGTCGCACCACCACAGTGGTTGACAACTGGCTCCCTTGCCACGTCTCACAGAGCAGACGCTTTTCTCTGTGGGACAGAAAGGTCGTGCTCTTGCATGTGCCCAGTCAATAGAAGCCAGGTCTTTCCAGACTACAGAACCGTGTCTATTGTCCGGGACACGCAGCGCTGCACATTGTATGGGGGCATTATCACGGCGGAGTGCGCCATTGTGCGGGAAAAACCGGGTTCCGTGTCAGCGCCTTTCCCACAGCAGCCACTCGGGAGGCACTGTGTAGTCATCTCAAAGAGAAAAGCTATTTCCGAAAAAAAAGCGTCATAAGTTTCAAAATGCATTTGCCTGACGAAATACACAATTTGATGTTTTGTTGTAAATTAGGTTGCATACTGCAGAAAATCCCATTTTATTGCAGCGTGTGTTTTAATTCTATACACAAGAGCATTACATGCTGCTGAATAGATTTCCAAGCGCTTCTGGTTAGCTCTAGGCTGTGCTCCTATTTAGCGAATGTGCTGAGGCGAGAATGGAAGGGAGCTGTTATTCTAGCGTAATGAGCCCCGCAGCAACCAGCCCCACAAATCTTGAACACTTATGACACAACACTCAGAATTGGAACGGCATGATGACTTCTGGTGGGAATTATTGGCGCAGGCGTTTATATATTTTCTGAAGCGAAAGCTTTGCTAGACTATGAAGGTAAACAACATAATGAATGACAGCAATGACGAAAGTGGAGACAATTGGATAATTAGTTAATTAATTAGAGCTATAACTGTCAAAAAACGTTGAAATATGGCGGACGTCGATATAGCAAGCGGACGGGAAAACAGCAGTGCATGCCGAAATAATGCAAAAATGGGCAAAAGGAGTGGAAATGAAGTACGAAATGAATTGAAATGTATTTTATGTGTTATAACTCATCCAAAAATTTTTATTGTCGTAGATTAGTTAGGTAATTAATTAGAGCAAATTCAATGCTTGCGGAATAGGCTGGACGGGCATGTAGTAAGTGGACGGGAAGCAACCGTGGCGCCAAATTTGAACTTCCGAAATCAGTGATTGAGAAGAAAAGATTTTGTGATCAGAGTAAATGAGGTTAATTAATGTAATTAATTCCGGAAGATTGGAAAATGAAGAAGAGTACGGGTAAACAGACTGGACGCGTATATAGTGAGCGGGCGTGAACTAAGCGAGGCGGAAAATTTGGAAACTCGAAATCGTTGCCGGGTTGAAACGAGGGTATAATCAGGATTAATCGATAACCAATCAATCAAGTGAACGAGAAAACAACCAAGGCGCCAAATTTTAAATGCGACTAGTGTCGAGGAGGCGTCAACGCTTTCGCATTCTTCCGATGCGGGAAGCCGCAGTGATTTTTAACGTTTTTTACCAATTGGCAGAGATGAGACACTGAACTATGTAAAACAAGCGTAAAACACATCAAAAACCAACAAGCGTACTTCTGGACAATTTATTTATTTATTTATTTATTTATTTATTTATTTATTTATTTATTTATTTATTGGTACTGTCAGCCGTATGGCTGCTACAGGATGGACGCATACGACTCAAGGAGTGCACACAGCCACAAGTACAAAATTTATACACTTATATGAAATCATAAATCATGTTGCCAGCAGATAAAGCCACAAGTGCGTCAGTAGGTAAAGTGTTTATAATAATACGCTCGGTTTCAGACCACCGAGGATCGGAATCGCAGGTAATGAACATAATGAATGACAGCAATCGCAAATGGTTTCTATAGGCTTCAATAACAGGAGAGATAAGTTTCAAATTGCTGTAGACTGTCTGCTTGTAAAAGATCCTGAGGCAAGGAATTCCATTCAGCTATGGTTCTGAGGAAGAAGGAATATTCAAAAGAATTGATTCGGGCCGTCATGGGTGTAACCTGATCTTTGAGGGAAGATCTCACAGCTCTAGAGGAACGCTGTTTCAAGCATTGCTTGTGTTCAAGTTGAAGTGGTTATTATACAACAGATAAAAGACAGCCTGGCGCCCTTCCTTCGCTTTGAAAGTTGAGGCAAGTTTAGTTCACTGAATCTGTAAATCTGTATTTTGAAAACATAAACCTAGCCACCCTTCTCTGAACTTTTTCGATCCTGTCAATTTAATGTTTCTGATGCGGATCCCATACCACGCTCGCATATTCCAGTGTCGGTTGTACCAGCTTGAGATAGGCTGTTAGTTTTGCTTTTGGGGAAGCAAGCTTCAGTTTTCTTTTTATCAACCACAGTTTTGTTTCGGCCTTTGAGCATATGTTATTGATGTATGTATGCCAGTTTAGATTTGAAGTTATAGTGACGCCTAGATATCTGAAACGGTGGACTCTAGTTATATAATGCCCGTATTTTTTATAATCAAAAGAAAATATATTTTTGGTTTTATTGGAAATTGTATCAAATGAAGTTTTGCATAATTGATTTCCATTTTGGACAATGTGCAATATTGACTGATAGCGCTCAAGCATGAATAGCAAATGAAGCATGAATGATGAATAGCAAAGCAACAGTTCAAACCTGCTGTGCCAGAAATTAGCTGCGGTTTATCTATAGACTGCTGAACCTGGTTGGAGAGCGGAAGCTGTGGTGTAGCGGGCATGTAGACGCGGCATGGCGTCTGTAGCGTTGAGTGTGTTCCGCGCACGGGATACGCACGGCGCCCAAGTACATACTTGATACCTGATTTAATATCTGCTGCGGGTCCTTGGACCCAAGATATAATAATAATAATTGGTTTTTTTGGGGAAAGGAAATGACGCAGTATCTGTCTCATATATCGTTGGACACCTGAACCGCGCCGTAAGGGAAGGGATAAAGATGGAGTGAAAGTAGAAAGGAAGAGAGAGGTGCCGTAGTGGAGGGCTCCGGAATAATTTCGACCACCTGGGGATCTTTAACGTGCACTGACATCGCACAGCACACGGGCGCCTTAGCGTTTTTCCTCCATAAAAACGCCTTATTTTTGGAATATGGCGGAGTGCTTCAAGCACTCTATCACGGGTGGCCCCGGTATTGCACTGCCTCCGGGATCGGCCCGGGGTATAATAACGCGCGCCTTTTCTTTAAATCTTTGCTCTCCTATCTTTTAACTCTCCTACTTTCAGCACGCGGCAGCGAGAGTGGTTCCACTTGAGCTAGTAGGCAGGCCCTTGCACTTTCCTTTTCTTTCTTCCTGTCAACAACAGCAGCAGACAGTACATGCCACCAAAGACACTTCGTGAAGTGCATTTGCGTACTGATGCGTGCATGAGTAATTATCAGTATAAAACTTTTTCAACGGGGCCTGGTAAAGATTGCGTTGTACTGTATAAAGCATTTCAATTGAGTGCCATTGGCTGTTCCAGAGACTGTAATCAGCTGTGGAACGCAGCGCCATCTATGTTGTATAGATGAAAGTAAATGTGAGTAGCTTTCGCTTAGATACCTTCGGTGGCGCTATCACCATGTTCGCTTTAAAACCCCTTCATATTGAGAGTAGCGACACTCTTATCCACTCCCGCTTTTTTCTCCTTGATTATCCTTGCCCGCAAACTGTGCGCGCTGCGCACGGCACGCTACGCAGGCCATCTCCCGCGAGCCGGCCCGATGCATTCCTTGGCACACATGAGCGCGCCGAAGTTTGTGCTTCTATTCACGCTCTATTATTAAACACAACCGCAAGAAAGTGATGCGACATGCGTGACTCTGTCACGAACCGCATTTATCACTTTTTCGTTCGAGCAAGAAAAGCACTAAACGTGAGCGCTTGTGGCATGAGCAATCAAACCGCACTCCGTGCTCCTGAATACGGCACAGTTTTTAATAGCCTGATATTTGAATTACGTTTTTTATTCAATATTTTTAGTTCACTGACGCTCCGCTAAATGTAGATTTGACTTAGCACTACATTTTTGCGGAAATACGTTTTATGACGCTGTTATTTTGCAATCGAACGAGGTAAAGGTTGCAGTAAATTAGGTAACGAAGTCGTTTCACGAGTGAGTGAGTGGGTGTGAAAATGCTGGGAATTTTTTAATGCGAATTATGCATTTTTCAGCAGGTTTCGGACCGAAAATTTTAAACTTGGCTCGTCGGAGTGAAGCGCACGCCGCGGCTTCATTGCCTTCATTACAAATTTCACAGACTTGAAAGAGAACTTTATTTTCTAGTCTTTTCGTTAACTTCTAACTACTGCAGAAGCGAGCCTGGCCAAGGGATTGACTTAAAATTTTGGGTTGATTGCTGGTGCCAACAGAAGATATTATTAAGTGGCGGAAAGAAATGGTATTCTCTTGACTCTTCTACGCTAATGCCCGTGCTGAATCAATATTCAGCAGTGTAAAGCGCGGTCAGAAATGATGTACTTATTCCAAAAAACTCAAAACCTTTGACTGAAGTCTGTCTGGTTGGGAAATTTAATTTAGTAGAAAGATGACTGACGCCAACCAGGTTACTTTTTGAAAAACACGACGTTTCGGGACCAACTCGGTCCCTTCATGTTGTGACTACGGGAGAGGCGAGCTTGGCTTTTTAAGCCCTCGCTTTGAAAACTTCAGGTTCACTGGCCGCAAACCATAGATGTAAGGAGAGGGAACTGTCTCCAGGGAGCGATTTCATGACTAAGTGAATGCCACGGAAAGAATTTGTACTCTTATAAACTACGGAGCTAAAGAATCTGATGTGATTTTGAAAGCAGCATTCAATGCAGTTATCAGAACAATTTCGCCTGCGACAATTCAAAGCTCGCTCTAAAAAGCACCTTTTATGTGATTCGCTCCTCGTGTGGCATCAGATCTCGGAATAGCGGTAGAGTTGCGTGCAATCGTGACGGATGATCGACCGCCTTATTCTCTCTAAAGATTCACATCCCTTACAATCTCTGAGATATACGATGGTATAACGCCGTTAAAGCTACCACGCTAGAGCTCAGGGGCACAAGGAAGAGAGACTGCCATACACGCTACGAAAATCAACATGTTTTTCTATTCTGCACAAGGTCCGCATCACGCGTATTTACTAGCAAAAAAAGTGAACGTTGATGATGCAAACATTTTTTGCGGAAACCCACACTGAGATTCAGAAATTAAAGTGACTATATTAGGCGCAATCCTCACGCAAACAGATGCGATTACAACACACAAACCAATGCCACCAAATGGAAAGATTAGCATTTGAAACAACGCACAATGATCAGCGAATGAAGCAATATTTTCAGCTTCCTGATGATCTCGCAAAGTGTTTTAAGCATGCTCACTAGGTTAGGTACCACGAAATGCACAGGACTTCGTCGAGGACGGTGTGCTTTGTCGGAACTAAGTCCTTAAGGGCGATGTTGTGGGTCCCCTTTGTTATGCAGCTGACGTCATTTTTTTCCTCGAGCAATCGCGAACAGTACGACGCAATTTTCACTCCGTCTTGTGCACTGAAATGCAACGCAATCGGACACAACGCGGCATCAAAAGTATAGTTCGAATTGTCAGCGCGTAAGGCAATGGAGCTCGACCCGCAGCAGAGGCAGACGGCCTGCACATGGCGCCGACGAAATAAGATAACAAGAAAACAATATTCTCCCGCACGTTGCCTGAACGATGGACAGGCGGGCCAATCATCGTTCAGAAAAGCGCCGAGCAGAGAGTCGGGCGAGAAGGATGTGCGAGAGTTCGCGGCGCGGCGGCAAAGTTCACAGATACGCACTCCTTTCAATATCAAGAGGCTTTAGTTCGCTTTGATTTTGAGTTTACGCAGTGCGTTTCGATGGCGGCGAAACGCTAAGGCGCCAGTATGCTGTGCGATGTCAGTGCAGGTTAAGTATCCCCAGGTGGTGGAAATTATTCCTGAGCCCTCCGCTACAGCACCTCTTCCTTTGTTCTTTCACTCAATCCCTATCCTTTCTCTTACGGCGCGGTTCAGGTGTCCGCCGATATGTGAGACAGATGCTGCGCCATTTACTTTCCCCAAAAAACCTATTGTAAATTTATAAAAGTTCGTTTAAAGCGACTGAGGCTATAGGGACGCCGTAGTTATGGCTGCGGCAGTTTCGGAGACCAGGGGCGCGATTACGGATTGGTCTCAATGAAAACTGTCTCAAAAACTGTCTCATTTGCCTCTCTCCGATTGGTCGGCCGTGGGCGGCGGCCATTTTGACTTTTTTCGTCACTGACAGACGTCGTAGATGGCCCAGAAGTGTTGACGTTGGCCATCTAATTATGCGGGCAGATTGAGACGATTTTTTGAGACTGGAAAAGGTAGTATCAACACGTTTGAGACAGAAAATGGCGGCTGTTTACATCGTCGTATACGCGGGTGACCGCGCGAGCAACGGTGTCGGAGGGTGCATGAAGACGACTTTGACGCGCGGGAGAGTTATTTCGAGGGGACTGCGCAGTGTCTGTGCGACGAACTCGCCGTTGAACTGGGAGGTGCGCGGGTGAGTGCGCTGTCAGTGGAGCGGCAGGTGCTGTGCGCGCTGCGCTTCTTCGCCTCCGGTGGGTTTCAAGGCGCCGTTGGAAATGAAGAAAACGTCGGCGCAGCCCAACCGACTGTGAACAAGCCTTTGCGGCGGGCAGCGGAGACCAATGTCAACGTTGGGTCACAGAAGGGGGGTGTTCGCTTTCCGAGGATACCCGAGGAGAAGGCGGCGGCGAAGGAGGGCGTCCTTTGCCTAAACGTTCGCCGCGGCAGCATCTCCGGCGTCGTCGGGTGTGTCGATTGGGCACTCATCACTATCAAGGAGTCGGGGGGCAGTGCTGCGAACGAGCCGCAAGCGGTTCTACGCTGCGGACGTGATAGTGAGTATACCTCGGCCGCTGTTTTTGACCGCATGAGTTCAAGTGCTACAAGTGCTTGAGCTACAAGTGCGGGCCTCGGCAGCGAGAGTGAGTACGGGCTGTGCTTGTTTTTTCTCAGATCTGTGGCGCGAACATGTGCATCCTGTCCGTGGACTCACGCTGACCCGGATCCTTCCCCGACGCGTTTGTCTGGCAGCATTCCGAGGCGGACGAAGGCCTGCTGGACGACGGTGATTTTTTTTTTTCTGGGTAAGCAGTAAAATAGCCGTGTCACCCGTCGGGCGAACACAGTCACATCTACTGAGCTCCAGCACTATGCATTTGCCCGGATCTGCTAAAGCTACAAGAATCAGTCTGGACAGTTACACAAATGCAGACACTTTACACTATGATACAGTGTATTCCCACCCTTTCCTTTTGTTAAATATAATTGCAGCAGAAACACAGGACACATATTACATTGTTGAAATGCATAGCCTTTCCTGTTGAAGAAACCGAAGCAAAATGCACCTGACAGCGCTTGTGTTTTGTAGGAACTCATAGCGCATCATTTATATGAATATAGGGGTAAAACACTGACCTTACAGTAGTGCTCACTTATACATCTAAATCCTGCATGTATGTATGCTCTTGAATGTCATATTCAGCAAAGCCTGGATGTGGGCTACTTGGCATGAGTCTTCTACTGTATAGCAGAGTGTCCTGTAATGCTGTTGAGATCACTGAGAAGGGACATGCTTAGCTGCGTCATTTTTTTGTTATGCAGGAGACTATGTCTACCCACTGGAGCCATGGCTGCCTGCACCAGTTGCGTGGCATCACAGGCCTGACTCAGCAGAAGGCCTGTACAACACGCCACATGCTTTCACACAATTTGTGGCTGAGCGCTGTATTGGTGTGCCAAAGAGCTGCTTCCGTTGCTTTCAAGGGCACCGGATGCACCACTGCCAGTTGAAGTGGACAGTGCGCATCATCACCGCACGTGCTGCACTTCACAGACTCTGTTTGGATGTGCCCATATCAGCAGAGGGTGCAGGCGACACTGCCTCTGACCCAGATAACAACGGGCCACCTCTAAATGGTGGCTACCTCGTACAGACAGGATGCTGTACTTTTGGCCTCTCTAGGACGACCAGTCTCCAGAGGAAGGCGTACCGAGGGATAATGCAGCGGCAGTTGAGATGGAAAATCTAGCGTCCAGAGACGACTCACCATGCTGGCGTAGAGAGTCATATCAGCCACTCTTCCCCTGTTGCCACTGTCATTTCCTTGTGTCAGTGCACAACACACATCTGCAAGTGTGTGAGCAACTGTGTGATGTGGTTATGCCCTTGGCCAACCTGTGTGCAGCCAGAAGCCAGCAGTGACAAACAAGTGCCCCCCACCGGCTGCCACTTCATTTTCAGTGTGTTTGCTAGTATATCTTCCAGTCCCTCAGCAGCATGTTGCAGTCTCTTCCTGAAGACGGAAAAGGTGTTGAAGCAGCTCGCCCGATTTCTGAAAAGCATCATTTTGAACTGTCTTTTGTCAATGCTTATGTCAGCCAACCTGCCCCTTCTCTGCTGTCTCCTTCCAGCTTGGTGAAGTGCCTGTGGTCATTACCTGTGTGACGAACATGCATGAACGAAACGTGCAGTGCTGGAATAAGGCATGAAATATTTGTGATGCTTGTTGCAATCAAAGAGCTGTTTTTATTGCATCATACATTCAGTAAGCGCGTTTATTTTTTTAGGCACAGCATTTGACACGAGTGTTTCTATTGCAGAAAAGGCAGTGTACATACAAGCATACTTTACCTTGATGTACAATTACTATATGGCATTTCTGAGTGCAGTTAAGAAAAAAAAATTCTAAAAAATTGAGTTCAAAGTGCATGTTTTCTTTCATACAGAGGCTACCTGTACAATAAATATGGCATAGTACAGTGTACATAATGCATTTTCCGGACTACAAAACATTTTGGCACATATAAGTAGTGTAAATACCAAAGCTAAGCTTTACCTTAATGGTGTGTGGCTAGGGGTTTCACTGTGCTAAAAGCTGTGCCTACTGCAAGGAGACCGCTGTACAACAATGCATAATAAAGATTGTAAGGTGCAGTGGCTACAATGACTGCTGAATTACTGGAACATCTTCACTGATACACAAAGATGTGTAAACATCACAGACACATCATCAAGGAGATGGTGTGTGAGTAGAGGTTAGTTTACAATCACAAATCTGCAACACCGTTACTGGAAATGCTCTACATCTCTAAGAATATACAGGCAGCTCCATTATGGGAAATTTTGAGCACTCGGTTATTGCCCCATAACTGGCACCTAGCTTGGTTTGCGTAACTCAGGGCTATGAAGTTTTGTCCATGATGACACGAGACGGTGACAATGCCGAATGGCTGGACAAGCTCCTTATGCTATCACATAATATGTGTGATAAGTGCAACTGCTTTCAAGCTACTTTTCGCCTAGGTATTTAATATCCTAGTCATTTTCAACTGGCTGTTCCCTTTCAAACTGGAGTGGCCTGTATACAGGGTGCCTCAGATATGATGGACCATAATTTTAAAAAAAACCAAGTGGTCTTCCGACCTGAAAGGAAGTGCATGTTACAAGCTACGCAAAGTATTTAAAGACCTTCAAACACTGCCCTCACCAAACCCAGTTATAGCAACATCACTCCGCCTGCTGAGCAAAATACAATAACATATTACACATCACTGCCCTGTCCTACCTACCTCACTGCCCTGGATCATATGCAATTCAAGCGCTGTGTACCAGCAAAAATGAACAAACTTGCTCAACTTTCTGCCCAGTTGCAATTATCCTCTATACAAGCAAACTACTTCTTTCCTGGTTGACCCTGGATCTACTACATGATCAGCAAATAACGCTAATGGAACAAGCTCGTTCTCTCCTCGGTGACAATAGCAAAGTTATCAAGTCAAGTGCTTCCTTTCTCTCTAAACAATGTGGAGCATAAACATCACAATTTCTGCATCTTGCACAGGAAAAAAAAAACTACGGCAACAACTGAACATAAACCGAACGGAGCTACAAAAATACAAACGGAACATCAAGTGCTTAGCCCGATGTGGGCGGCAACACTTGGTTACAAGGCAGAAGAGTGATTGCTGCCACAGAGGCAGGCCGTGTCGGCTCTCATTTCCCGCACCAAGATTGCAAGCTATCAGCAGCTGCACCTGTCTGCTCCCGTCTGACGGCAGTTGCTTCTATGTGATGATTCATGGTTTTCTGGTACTTTCTAAATAAAATA
Source organism: Amblyomma americanum (assembly GCA_030143305.2). Classification (NCBI taxonomy): domain Eukaryota; kingdom Metazoa; phylum Arthropoda; class Arachnida; order Ixodida; family Ixodidae; genus Amblyomma; species Amblyomma americanum. The sequence continues at coordinate 28,976 of JARKHS020028488.1, forward strand.
AACAGAACCACACGTCACTCGGTGATCGATAGGCGCCGACCGAGAACACAGACTAAAGTTGTCTTCGTCGATTTTCGAGCCGAGCGCTGCTTGTAAGTTGATCTCGACAGGCCCGTAGCATTCACTGCCTTCAATCAGATTTTTCTGCGCACTTAACACATCAGCAAAGTACCTTGATTTTAGACGACATGCGAAAAAACAGGAACTAGCCATGGAATCAGCTGTTTTCTTGCAGGCCGCCATGTTCACGTTATGCCACTGCCAGCGCGTCCTCATGGCAAGAGAAGTTAACCTGCAGCAAATTTAATTGCAAAACTGAGAATGCTTCTAATTTTCCCTCGTGTTGTTGAGACTGCAACACAGTTTACTACCAAAATAAAACATTACTTGTTTTCTTCATTGCGTTTTTGTTCATTTTCAGACTAACATGTTCACGCTATACCGCTGACAGCACACCTTCGCGGCAAAAAAAGTGACTGAACAGCAAACTTAATTGCAAAATTGAAAACACTGCTTCTTTTGCTTGGTGCTGTTGAGTTTGAAATACATTTTATTAGCAAAATAAAAGATTACTCGTTTTTATTCACTGCGTCTTTACTGCAAAACATTAGTCTACGGTCCCTTGTCGCGCGAATAGTGGTTTCGGGGCGGAGCCCACCGCAAACTTGCTCCGCATTGGCCGATTCGGCGGTCGGCATTACTCGGTGTCGTCATTTTGACGTCACGATCTCAAAATTGAGACAGTTTTTTGAGACCGATCCGTAATCGCGCCCCTGGGGTTCTTTAACACGCACTGATATCGCACAGGGGCCGTAGATTTGAATTTGGAAGACTGGTAGACAAACTTTTCAAGACGTAAACTGAACCGAACGCTGAACCCGGTGATAACGCGATGATTCCGCCCTTGCTTGCGAGCGGCAGCGTGGGTGCAACCCTTTGTGGCCTCTTGGGCTTGAAACGAGCAGGCAGCGGCGACCGAAGTTGTGTGCGTCATGTATTGTGCGGGGGTGAACCATCGCAATGTCATGGAACCCGTACCGCCCGAGCGTTTCTGATGTACGCGTCGATATCCTGTTGTGGTCAACGGATGCGATGCAAACGGAGACGCAGATATCCGTACGGCTTCTCTCTGTCTTTTCTTTTACTACAAACTTCCTGTCAAAATAGGCCAAGTCAAATTCCAGGAATTTACATAGGGAGAGAGACGCACTCCGCAAGGGGTGGACCTTTCTCTCCTACTGTTAAACATCGCCATGAAGGGCCTCTCGGACAGACTGGCAGCAGTAATCGGAACGGGTCACGCCCTCTACGCGGATATTACCGTGTGGTGCACGGGAGGGTCCGACCCTGCAGTTGAAAGTGCGCTCCAAGAGGCGCTCAACGTCACAGAACACTTCCCGCTAGACACGGGCCTGAGTCTGTCACCAACCAATTCCGAACTACTATTCTATAGGCCCACCCGACGGAGGGTTCGGTATTCCACACCCTTAGATCAAATTCCCAAAGCCCTCTATACGAGGGAGGGACAACAAATTCACAGAGTGGATACCATCAGGGTCCTCGGACTCTTGCTAGAATCTCGCTGGGGCAACTCAGAGACTATAGCCCGCATTACCTCCAAGACGGAGAGTATGCTTCGGCTTATCCTCCGGGTCTCGAACCGCAGAGGGGGTTTAATTGAGAGCAATCTCCTCAGACTCTACCACGCGTTTTTTATGAGCCACGTTAACTATGCAGCCTCCGCGTTGCGCTGTTCTAAACGGGATGAGGCCAAAATCGACGCCCTGATGCGCAAAAGCATCAAGCGCGTGCTGCGTTTACCCCTTACTACCAGCGCCGCGCGTCTCATGCAACTAGGCATGCCCAACACCCTGTCAGAGGTGATCGAGGCCTAACGAGTGGCCCATATAATGCGACTCTCATCTTCGCGAGCCGGGAGACGCATCCTCGAATCCGTTGGATGTGGTCACCAGGTAATCATGGAGTGCAATGCGACCCTCTCGCCCATGGTCCGAGATACGTTCCATGTAGATCCCATGCCACGTTATGTCCACCGTCAATACAATGTAGGGCGCCGGGTAGCCCGGGCTAGTTCCCTGTTAAAAACGACTGCGGCCAGCCCGATTCTTGCATGTTTCGTTGATGCCGCCCAGTACGGGCGCTCTGGTCACTACGCCGTAGTTTCAGTTGACTACTGCAATGGCACGCTCATTAACTCAGCATTCGTTCGGAAGGTTTCTGCAACAGTAGCCGAGCACGTTGCTATAGCTCTAGCACTGAAGGATCCTCTACGTCCCAATATCTTTACAGACTCCAGCAGGCCGAGCGTTCGCCTCCGGCTCGATTTCTAAGGAGGCGGCGGCCATCCTCGGCAGCGAGGGGGCTACTGGTTTTCATATCATCAAATGGTTCCTGGCCCATATGGGAATCAATGTGCACTCTGAAGTTGTTAACGCCAATGAGTTGACCCATGACTGTGCGCGAGGTCTCACACACGTCGGCGGTTCCGGTGGACTCACGGGCGGCGACTTAGGGCTGTACAGGGGTTTGCTTCTCACGTTCCATGAAATCTTGGCACATTATCAACTTGCTCGCCGGGCGTATCCGCTACCGCATCCTGCACTTACTAGACCACAATCGTCGGCCTCTCGCATGCTCCAAGCGGGGTCGTTCCCCTCCAGGGACCGATTCAGTGACTTCGCACCTAATGTAGAACCCCACTGTCCGGACTGTGGGGAAGCGTACTGCTCTTTATCTCATATGCTCTGGCAATGCCTGCGTTACGCAGCTCATCGCTTACCACTCTACCAGACTGGGAGGCAGCCCTTAAGAGCGGCGACCTCTCAGAGCAACTATGGGCGGTCCAGAGGACCTGCGACAAGGCGGAGGACCACAATCTTCCTACCCCGACGTGGGTGCGGCCCGCGACGGCTACGGGGACTCGCTGAAAATGGAGGTACCCTAACGCGGTTTCCCAGGACCATCAATAAAGTTCTTTGTCTGTCTGTCTGTCTGTCTGCCCCTTCCCTCATGGCGTGTTTGATATGCCCACCGATATGTGAGGCAGTTGCTGCACCTTTCCTTTCTTTTAAAATCGCAACCACAACGGAGATGGTCAATTGAGGGAGGAGCGCCACTGCAGCCAGTTCGTGACCTCTCCAAACCCGCCGCGGTGGCTCAGTGGTTAGGGCGCTCGGCTACTGATCGAGAGTTCCCGGGTTCGAACCCGACCGCGGCGGCCGCGTTTCGATGGAGGCGAAACGCCAAGGCGCCCGTGTGCTGTGGGATGACAGTGCAAGTTAAATATGGCCAGGAGGTCGAAATTAGTCAGGAGCCCTCCAATACGGAACCTCTTTCTTCCTTTTTCTCTTAGTCCCTCCTTTATCCCTACCCTGTTCGCACTGTTCAGATGTCCGCCAATAAGCGCCACTTCATTTCCCCCAAAACCAATTTAAGCCGCGGATGGGCTGTTTTCAGAGGCTGGTTCATTACGGCGAAAGCTTTCATAGGCTCATGACTCGCCAGCGGGGATCTTCCCAGAAAAGTCTCTCTCTATAGCTGTCATTCAAATCCGGTTCGGGTGTCCAACGAGATACGTGAGGCAGGGGTCATTTCCTTTCTTTAAAACCAATTATCATTTAATTTTCTTTTCCTTACAACACGGTTCGGGTGTTCACTGAGATATGTAACAGGCGTCACTTTCTTTCCTTAAAACTAATTTTCATTTAATTTTCGTTCTCTTACGGCGTGGTTCGGGTGTCCACCGAAATATGTGGGACCGGCAACGTTGGCACACGCTGTGGCGTCGCAATCTTCAGACGAAGCTTAGGCGTCCTCCAATGTGGAAGCTGTTGCGCGCAGCAGCCATCAATCGATATAGGTCTGGTGGCATCATCGGAAAGAAAATAAAGTCGTGTGGCTGATGCCTGGTGCCCAACGATATGTGAGACAGATACTTCGCCGCTTGCTTTCCCCAAAAACCAATTATTATATTTAATATCGTGTGCCTGAGGAGCGTGTGAAGTAAATGAGTGGCGTCACCGTCGTTCGAGAGGAGTGCTTCCCAGGAAATCTTGCCAGACGCCTGCTGAACGCCGATCTGGAAGCGTGACGGCTAAGCGCACTTTGTAGTATTCAAGCAACATCTTCGCCACACATTGGCGACAAGAGCAGCAACACCGTGCTAAAGGCTTTCGCCTGACCGCACTATGTCAGAAAAGTGCCCTCTGAATGTTTGCTTTTGTTTACGGGGGTTTAACATGCCAAAGCAGCCCACGTTGTTTAAGACACCGTAGTGAAGGGCTCCGGAAATTTCGATCACCTGGGGTTGTTTAGCGTGCACTGACATCGCGCAGTAGATGCATTCCTCTAGAATTTCGCCACCATCAAAATTCCACCGTCACGGCCAGGAACGAACCCGCGACGCTTCCACTCCGCCACAAGTGTTCCAATGTATTCAGAGGCCCCTACAGTCTCCGAGTGACCTGTCGAACGGACAAGGACTCGCGCCGAACGGGCGATGGCGTTCCCTGGACTCCCTGGCAGCGCTGAAAAACGCTGTCGCTTTCACTCTTAAAGGCGAAGCTTAATCATCCTCGAATTACAGCGAAGGTGTATACCTCTACCATCCAAAGAAATTTTCACGTCGTCGTCAGCAAAGAAGACCAGGCTAGAGAAAAACCACAAAAACATCAAAATCACATAATGTATCATAAGGCGCGTGTGAAAAATGGAAACACCATCGGACGCGTTCCGGTAAATATAAGGTTTGCAGCTGCTTACAAAGGGTTGACATCATTCCAAGCCCTCGTGTGAAGTGCAAACCGCATAATGGATGATATCGGCAGTGGAATAACTGGCTAAAATAATAAAACAGTGAAAACAAGATTTCTATAATTGGACGGCGCTTAAGGTTAGTATTTAGGAGCGAGACTGGACAGGTGCTGCAGCGTTGCCAAAGAGTCCACGGAACGCCATCGTCCGTTCGGCGTGACGCCTTGCCCGTTGGACAATTTAAGGAAAGGAAATATATATTGGTGGACACCTGAACCACGCCGTCAGGCAAGCAAAATGAATTGAAATGAAAAGTGGTTTTAAGGAAAGGAAGTGACACCCGTCTCCCATATCTCGGTGGACAGCGAAACCTTGCGTGAGGGAAATATTTCTGGCGCGCGGCGTGGACAATCTCAACTACGCGTTCTGGTAAACAAGTTTGCAGCGGCTTCGAAAGGGGTTGACGTCATTCGAAGCTCTCGTGCGAATTGCAAACCGCATTATGTATGATAGCGTCGCCTGCAAACAATGCGATTTTCCAGGCATAGCCGTAGAGCCCCCCGAGCACTCGGGGAAATATGAGCGCTTGCAAATTTACGGGGAAATTCTTGACCATTAAAAACTGGGACGTAGGCTGGTACCACCATCAGACCCAAAATTTAACAATATAGAAGCTGTCGCGTGCGGGCGGCTACAAACCAATACATTTATGAACCTCGCGGTATGGGCTTACCACGTGTACCCAGGGCTGAGGTCGCATGATCGATGCACACTCTGTGGTGCTAGAGGGACACTCGTCCACATAATTTGGGAGTGTCCTAATACTCCAGGAGGGGGCAAAAGTATTGATAGTAGACAAGCCTGGGAGACCGCAAAGCCCTCGTATGAGACGAAGTAATTTACGGTTCGGTTTGTTTCTTCCCTGAAGAGAGGGAAGGAAAGAATTTCGAGGGCGATTGCTATGCTGCTTAACTCGAAATTTGAGTGCAGCTTTATCGCTATTTCTATTCAGCAATATATTGAGTGAAAAATTCCCCGCCAACGCTGCCTCATTGTTCAACTTCAAGGTACAGGAGCTTCGAGTGCTCACAAACGTAGAAAAGACGAATGCAAACATGACATAACCATAGACGTCACAGCTATTGGACCCGCTCTTTTTTTAATGCGCTTTAGTATACTATTCGATTCAGCGCGCACTGTATTCATTGCTAAGAAGGTGTGTCAATCTGCGTTATTAAAAAAAAAATAAGTAGAAAGCTTCCAACTGGCGCGCAAGCGGCTGTACTCAATGCGCTACATCAGAGCTTTAACCAAGTTTTACTTTTTTACTATTAGAGCCGAAAAAACAAAAAAATATGTGAATAATGTCAGAATTTAAATATTTAGGAAGCATCGCTACTAAACTTTAGTTTTCTTTTTCTTAAAGAGGAGGACACGAAAATGGTTTTTAAGGAAATGAAATGACGCAGCAACTGTCTCACATATCCCGGTGGACACCCGAAGCGCGCCGTAAGGAAAGAGATGAAGGAGGAAGTGAAATAATAAAGGAAGAAAGGGGAGCCGTAGTGGAGGTCTCCGGTAAAAATTTGGACCACCTGGGGATCTTTAGTCTGGACTGACTACGCACAGGACACGGGCGCCTTTTGCGTTTCGCCTCCATTGAAACGTGACCGCCGTTTAGGCATTAGTGTTTTTTTTAGTGTGCATAGGTTTTATAGTGGCCTTTCCCCGCATTTAGCCGTTGTGTTTGAAGCCTGTTCAATGGCAGGCTGCAAACCTGCAAATATATACGGCTAAGTGAAGTAGGAACTTATACAGACACACACACAGATTTATATATATATGTATATATATATATATATATATATATATATATATATATATATATATATATATATATATATATAATGTAAGCACCTGCCAAGAGGGGACGTGGTGAAATAATCAAAAACTAGATGCAATACATTAGCAGATCACCGCCTTAGGAGAAATACGAATAAAAAAAACTTTATAGGAGGGATTAAGGCAAAACGACATGTGATATGGGTCAATATTATACCAGTCAAACCAGTCACAAATACTTTGTGAGGGCGTTTTCAAAAGCCTTTAAATCCGAACATTGAACTACGTCTTTTGGTAATTTGTTCCATTCGCCAATAGTGCTAACCAGAAAAGAGTATTTGAAAGAATCTGTTCTCAAATCCAGAGGTGTGATATGTTGGGAATGTTTTGTTCTCCCGCCAGAAGTATTCAGTGGTTTGATGTATTGGTCTAAATTGAGCTTATAGCTACCTCTCAGCACATGAAAAAAGAATATCAGCCTGCTAAACTGAACTTTATGCTTCACAGTTGTCATCCCGGTTCTATTTCTAAGTACAGACGCTAATTGTGTTCTAGAGTACAAGTTGAAAATAAGTCTTAGAGCTTTGTTTTGTACCCGTTCACATTTTGATAGTTTTTGTTTAGTATACGGCTCAAAAACATGACTAGCGTAAGTCAGCACTGAAAGCACAGCCATCTTGTTAGCTAGTAGCGTTACCTCTGCAGTGGCATCATGAAGTTTTCTTCGCAATACCCAGAGCTTCCGGGTGGCCTTATTGCAAACGTTGTCAATGTGCGTTGTCCAGTTTAGGTCTTGTTTAAGGTGAATTCCTAAGTATTTGACATCGGTCACTTGATTTAATGCTTCAACATTGATACTGTAAGCGAAGGATAAGGGGCCTTTTTTGCGTGTCATGCACATAAAAGATATTTTCGACGCATTTAGTTCCATTTGCCACTCATCACACCAGAAACTAATTTTCTCCAAATGATTGCTAAGTTTTTGCTGGTCAGAAGAGGAATATAATTTTGAATACACAGTGGTATCATCTGCATAATATTTCATCGCAACTTCCGGGAAAAAGCCTGTGCTCATATCACTGATATATATTGAAAACAGTAAAGGCCCTATTACCGATCCTTTCGGCACACCTGATCGAACTGATTTTTTAGAACTATGATTAGAGCTTAATGAAACAAATTGTTCCCTTTGTGATAGGTATGCCTCTATCCAGTTCACTAGCTGATTGTTGCCGAGGGTACAGGACAGTTTTATAAGCAGCTTTCTATGCGATATTCTACCGAAAGCTTTCCGGAAATCGATAAAAATTATATCGATTTGTCCCCTTCTATCAATACATTCACCAATCTCATGTATAAACTCAGTCAGAATTGTGGATATTGAGTACCCTCGTCGAAGACCGTGCTCAGTGGTCCCAGAATGCCGTTTTCCGCCACAAAGTTCATCAAGTGGTTGGTCAAAATATGCTCCAGCGTTTTGCAACATGTACTGGTAAGGGCAATTGGTCGGTAATTCGTGACATCATCTTTAATACCTTGTTTATGAATTGGTAAAACCTTAGCCCGTTTCCAGTCATTAGGTACTTGACCAGATTCAAGGGATTTTGTGAAAACATCTACGAGGTAAAAGGAAAACCACTCAGCATGTCGCTTTAAAAAAGCATTAGGAATTTAATCAGGGCCTGGGGATGTTTTTTCGTCCCGTTTAAAAAGTAGATTGAAAATGCCGGTCTGAGTTATTTTGAGCTCGGGTAAAGGTTGTATATCAAGAGATTCCGTTTGGGGAGTAGTGCCGTCATCCAAAGTAAAAACTGATTCAAAGTATTCATTTACGAGGCATGTCATTTCATTCCTATCAGTGATAGTTCTATCTTTGCTTGTAGAAAATTTTATGCCAGATTTTGGCTTTGAAATATATCTCCTAATTTTCCAGGAGCCGTTTTGATAAAACTAGTTAGTATTTGACTCATATAAAGGTGCTTTGGTTGGATAATATCCATTTTAAACTCCTGAGAGAGTACTTTAATAGACTCGCGCGCTGTTTTAGAGGTGGATTGTTTAGCCCTGAGACGATTCAAAAGGCATTTTTTATGAATAATTGTTCGTGTAATCAATGGGCTTGCTTTTTTGACTTTTTTAGTGCGCATGGGAACAAATCGCTTTATCGAGTCAAACACCATTCTTTTAAACCTTTCTCATGCATCGTTTACAGACGTAAATTCTAGAGAGATATAACTGCTGAAACCATCATTTCCTAGTTCTAGGTTATCTAATATTGCGACATCATCAGCTTTATAGAAGTCTGGGACGGTCAAGGTTTTATTCTTTTCAACGGTGCGGTATTTAGTGGATATATGCGTAATCACCACCTTGTGATCAGAGATCCCTTCTAAGACTTCATACCAACACTTTAGCTGTGAAACAGACTTATTTAAAAAGACCAGGTCAAGTAGCGACTCTCCCGATTCATAGATTCGCGTGGGTGTCCTCACAATTTGAATTAAATCTACGGAGAAAGCAATATCTAGAAGAGCGCGAGAAGTTGCCTGTTCATCCTTCCTTAAGGTTTGTCCAGTCAATAAGTGGCAGATTAATATCCAAAACCATTATCATCTTGCATTTACTGGGACCAAACTTGTCAGTTAAGAAATCATTAAGTAAAATCATGTATTCCCCAGTGGTTCCTGGAGGACGATATACTGCGACAACTACAATTAACAAACCCCCAATCTTCATGGAACGCACGACACACTCCAAATCAGGTGGGGAAGCAATTTCTGCACAAACAATTGAAGTTTCTTATATAAGGGCAACTCCTCCTCCTCGAGATCCACTGTCTTTGCGGTATGCTGCATAATTCGACAGAAATGGTTTCAGTGACTGCTCGCTTCCTTCATACATAATATATATTAAGGAAGCGAACAGTCACTGCAACTAAGGTGCATAGGGGAATGTTTCTATTTTTTACTATCTAGTGCCAATCAATTAATATTAAAGAAACTTACTTATAAAGCAGCAGAAAAAAAACCACGCCGCCGGTGGGATCCCAACCCACGACCTCCGAATAGCGCGTCCGGTGCTCTTCCCAACTGAGCTACGGCGACGGCGACGGCTGTTCAATCTGCTGCTTTCGTGGGTATTTATGTTTACTGGGTGTAAGCGAACCTTGAGAGTGTTCACCAGCGCCACGCTCGTTCATAGCGGTGGACGTAGCACGTCCTGTAATACTGCAAGTGTGACGTAGAATGTCATCTAACGGCGAGGGCGGAAACTGTGCGAGAGGCCTCTGATGCTACCTATGGCATCAAGACTGCCAGAACCGAGACCTCCGTTAAGCCATTAGCAGACACGGCAAATGAAGTGATTAGCTCGTTTGACAAACATATTAAGGAAGCCAATGGTCACTGAAACCAAGGTGCATAGGTGAATGTTTCAAATGATTTTACTATCTTGTGCCAATGAATTAGTTTTAAGGAAAATTTCTTATAAAGCAGCAGAAAAAACAACCATGCCGCCGGTGGGTTCCGAACCCACGACCTCCGAATAGCGCGGCGTCCGGTGCTATTCCCAACTGAGCTACGGCGACGGCTGTCCAATCTGCTGCTTTATAAGTAATTTAAGTTTTGAAGTTCTAAAGAAAATTATTTATAAAGCAGCAGAAAAAAGACTATATATATATATATATATATATATATATATATATATATATATATATATTATATATATATATATATATATATATATATAGTAGTAGTAAGTGGATGAAAGGGGAAGAGGAAAGGAAAATGCACGGGCCTGTGACTGGTGTTAAAACACCAATATATATATACTTCGATCCGGCGCAAGAGGGCACCCCCGGCTTCATCATCTACCACTCAGCGAAATTTTCGGACCTCCCCGCAGTATTGGAGTACTTGCCCGCCGCCACCATCGACAGAGTGATAGTTCACATCGGAGCTGCCGACATCGCTGCAGCGGGCGCCTCTGCCGCCCTGTCCAGCATGAAGGCTGTCATCGGCAGAGTCAGCCGCGAGCGACCCTCGATCAGACTATGCATGAGCCTGCCACTCCGGCGCGCCCTGAGCCGTCGAGGCCGTGGAGCGAACAGAAGATTTGTCACGTAGTTCAACGGCCAGACGCAGAACTTTCTGGACCAGGTACGTCGACTGTGCCACCTACGACAGTTTGGCAGTGGAGTGACGTACCTCAACCATGCAATGCATGAGCTATCACCGTGGAGGGTTCTCGCGGCTGGTAGATATCATTTGAGCTTTGAGGGCGTGGCCGTCGTGTGCGATCACCTCCGACCCGTACTATGCGCCACAGCCCCCGCGACAAGATGGAGCTCCAGTCAGCGTCCGGTGGCTAGGACTCCAAGAGGCGGCTGGACAGGCAACAGGACAGAAACAACGTCTATTACTCGCCCCCTGGTGCAAGGGGTCGAGTCACCCCCCGTACCCTCCCGCCGCCGCTACATGACGAGACGGGCCTGCGCCGAGATGGCACGCCACGCCCGACACAGCGCAGCGATTGACTCGCCACAGATATGACCCGCTACCCAAAAATTCACTCACCCTCATTTCTGAAACTGCGAAAATGTATCGAAAAACGGATCAGGTATGAAGCTCACGGAACAACACTAACACGATATTCAGAAGAGGGAAACATACCCAAGGGCTTGCGGTTGCAACTAACCCCAGCAATGACCACCCTTAATGCTGACGAGGAGGCTGAGTGGAAAGGTATTCTACACGACAGTTCACTACGCCTTGTGGACCTAATTATACGGCCTAGTCAACGAAAAACTATTGAATTGAAACACATTGAAAAATGCACCCGTCTCGAACCGGATCTAACGGCGACAGAAATAACGGAGCTAAATGAATTCGAAGAACGAAAGACCAGAGAAACAGGCATGGAGAAGCTTAGGAAACTCCGGCGGGACGGTGTGGCACCAGCGCCCCGTTCGATAAGCCCGTCTCCTACTAGAAATACGTTAGCCCCTGAGCAAAACTGTGCGCCTACTACTGGTCAGCCTTCCATTAGGGCTGACAACGTGGTGAACGTGTCGAGCCTGCCTCTCACTTCCTCGGAACGTGCGTTACTCGCTAAAGGCCTAACCTTCTGCCCCACGACCGGAAAATTCAATGAATTTCAATTATATCAGTTTCTAGATAACTTTGCAAGGAACTTACGTCTGCGTGAGTATTTTGAAAACCGCGAAACGAACCGGGAAATCAACATACCAGGGACATCCGAGAAGTCATGGACTCCAAACGAACACAGGGATAGACATTTGGATATGTACATCACTGCCGTTCAAAAGGATATCCTATCATCGTATTCAAAATCAAAACCAAGAGCGCTCAACAACAACCTCTCGTCCGAAGAACGCCAGGCCCTTAACTCTTTAAGTCGGCGGTCCGACATCATCATCAAACTTGCGGACAGAGGTGGCGCAATCGTCGTTATGGACAAGACCGAATACTTAAAAGAAGGTTTCTGACAATTGGAAACTAAACAATTTTACACCCAACTCACCAGCGACCCCACAGGATACTTCGAAGTCGAAATTAACATTGAGATAAAATCTCTCCTCCAAAAGCAAAAGATATCCCAGGACATGTTTAAAGCAATGAAGCCGGTCAAACCAGTCCCCGGGCGGTTGTACCTCCTCCCGAAAATTCACAAACTAAACCGTCCCGGTCGTCCTATTGTCTCAAGTAATGGCACACTCACCGAAAAATTTCTGGCGTTCTCGACTTTTTACTCAAGGACATTATACCAACTATCCCCGCCTACGTTCAAGGCACTAATCACTTCCTCAGAGTGGCGTCTAACATTGAAATTCCCGATGAGAGCTTATTGGTCACAATGGACGTGACGTCTTTATATACAAATATCCCCCACTCAGACGGCATACGCGCGGCGGTAGATGCATACCTGCGGACGGATCCTCCAGTTCACCTGGATGGGGAAACTCTCGCAACTATTCTGGTTTTAGTACTCAATTGCAACCACTTTGAATTTGAGGGAAGGCACTTTCTTCAGGTGAACGGTACGGCGATGGGGACCGAGATGGCACCTGCCTATGCCAATATATTCATGGCGGCACTCGAAACACAATTTCTGGACACTCAACCTTCGAAGCCACTCCTCTACAAGCGTTTTCTGGACGATATCTTCCTCATCTGGCCTCACGATGAAGCTAGCCTATTAACATTTATAGGAAACTACAACAAATTTCACCCATCGATATCGTTCACCCACAGCATGTCCATAACATCTATAAACGTGTTGGACGTGACAATACAGAAAAAAGGAAACGTACTTAAGACAGCGCTCTACAGAAAGCCCACCGACCGCCCGCAGTATCTCCATTTTAAGAGCAGCCACCCGCACCACTGCAAGACGAGCATACCTTACTCTCAGGCTCATAGATATCGACGGATATGCTCTGAGCTCGATGACTTTGACCGCCATGCTGAACAACTAAAGACAAATCTCTTACTGAAAAAATATCCCGCTTCCATCGTGGAAGACGCTATACGGGAAGCTCGCGGTCTAGGCAGAAATAAAATACTGAGTCTCCAAAACTTCCAGCAAGGTGAAAAGCAAACCAACCTCGTTCTCACGCATTCATCAAACATGCCACGCGTGAACAATATCCTCTCAAAACATTTTAATATTATCGAGCAAAGCAGTCACCTGTCCCGCATTTTTAAGCAGCCACCAAGAGCGGAATACCGGCGCAGCAAGAACCTCAAGGACATTTTAGTTAAATCCAGAACATCGCCCAATGCTAACCCAAACCCCGGGGGTCAACCCTGCCGAAAACCACGCTGCAAGGTTTGCTGTCACATGCTGACAACAGAAATTGCAAAAGGTACCTTCTCTGACTTTACTTTCACAATCAAAGAAACTCTAAACTGCGACAGTGCAAATGTGGTCTACATGCTTCACTGCAGCGTGTGCAGCATACAGTACATCGGCTAGACAGAACTCCGTTCAGGTTGCGATTCAACAACCACAAGGCCCACGTTCACACACTGCCAAACCTACCCTTTTCTAAGCACCTATGTCTGCCACAGCACTCATTTGAAAGCATCCGGGTCATCCTCCTACAGTAGGGTTTTCAAACCGGCCGCCAAAGAGAACAGAGGGTATCGTATTTCATACATAAATTTCGGACATTAACCCACGGCAATAATGAGAACTTGGGCAATTTTGCCTTCCTCAAAAACCATTCCAATTGAGAAAGAAGCTCCCGTCTGTTATTTTTCATTTGTTTTCCTTTTATCCTGCTCACCATGCGCCGCGCCCCCTCTTTACTCCATGCCGGTTTCCCTTTTTTCTCCTTGTCCTCCTATCCCCCTTCTCGGAATTGTCAGCGGTGGGACGCGCGGCGCAGGCGCCCTCTGACGAACGGCCGGTGGTTGCTTTCCGCAGCGGCTAGTTGCGGGATCGGGTTTCCACACGGCGTCTGGACGACCGCTTTTCTGCCGCTGAGGCGACACGCCGCCCTCGTAACGGTAACTGGTGCCTCTTGAACAAGGCGAAATGATGCGGCCTTGACAGCTGACAGTAAATTACTTTACAAGAGTTCTTAACATCTGCACCGCTGGGGAGCGGGTCATGCTATGTGCGCCTTTGTGTTTTGTTTCAGTGTATTCTGGTGTTTTCCTTTTTGTTCTTTTCTTGTTTTCCGTGTTTTCGTTATTTTCCCCTTGTGCACGAACTTCTCGCTTCCGCAGAAGGAAACCTTTCTTGCTTCAGTCTTCTCGGCGAAAATCCAACCCTCTCATCTCTGCTGCATGCCTCTCACCTCTGTATTTTAACTAGCTTTTTTTAACTTTTTTCAACATGTTTCACATCCATTCTCCTTTCTCCTTAATGGACGCCGACACAGAGAGAGGGAGAGAGAGAGAGAGAGAGAGAGAGAGAGAAAGTGCCTCCTCTCCCTCTGCATTTAGGACCGTAAATGCGCACATCTGTGTAATCATTCGACTTAACCCTGATGAAGGACGGTCCACCGTCTGAAACCGTTGATGAATAAACCTAGATAATCGAACCAGTTGTGACCTCTTCACTATATATTATAGTATATATATATATAATAATACAGTCCAACACCCACGTGACGTGGGCGTTGGACTGCGTTATATGAGCTGCTCATCTTTCTGAATAAATGTGTTGGTAGTCAGCACCCTGTCCTGTCCACTTCTGTTCGTCCTTGTTTTTTTCGCGCTGCATTCTTTTACCATGTTCACTGACCAATAAGCCCAAACAGCCGCATTAGTTCAATAAATTGGGTTCTCTCAAGAGATTACAAAAATTCCATTCAAGTTTAACACTATTAAAACCGAACTTCCTAGTATATCAAACTCTAAAATTTGCTGCAATGATTAGCGTATCCCTCGTTATGCTCTTTAAAACATAACCTCACTTTATAAAGCATCGGGTGCTATTGGGTTATACATCGTAGATATTCCTCTCTCTTCAATGCGGAAATATATTTTCCTATAATTTAACTAGCGCAGATATGAAGAAAGTTGGGCTTCCACTCAATATTAGAGTAAGACTTAATACCACAATAACGCCCGGAGGTAGTCGGCTCCATACAGACCATACCGTATATGACTTTATTCCCGTTCTTTGTGACAAGCACTTTGCGAATAATAAAAATGAAACGTGCCGATACAATTTCCCCGAAGAAAACAATGTTACGTAGAAGCTCATTCACGAAGTAGCTGTTTCCTACAGCGGTATTCAGTGTTCGTATTTTCTGAAGAACTTCACGAAACCAACTTGCAATTCTTTCAGCCCTTAACGAGCGTATCAAAGCCTTGGTGAAATATTTTCTGACAGAGTATTCAATATTTACACGAAAATTTCGTTTTTTTTCTAGTTCCTGCCCCAATTCTCCCTATTACCTGTGTCGCTTGGAACCTCTCCGCGGCGGAGCCTTGTCGGCAGGTTTAAGAAAGCCGTCAAAGGGATTGTGCCCTTCAAAAAATTAGGCAGTGGCATTGAAGACTGCTTCCATGTGGGTGGGAATGCCAAAGCATTACTGTGCCCGGGGGGCATTTTTACCCACCAAGTGCGTGCACTCACACACACGCACACGCACGCGCGCATATCACGCACACACGCACACGCACACGCACATATCACACACACACGCACGCACACACGCACATGACACTATCCGGAACGCCGTACGGCGAACGGTTGCACCACAATTTTGATATGTAAATTGGCTGTTGTGGAAAGGAAAGGGCACAGCAATCTTTTCACATATCGGAGGACCCCTCACCGGCTCTTTACAGGAAGGCGTAAAGAGTCTTTGAAGGTATACAACTTAAGATGCATGTCTTGTCGGTTCGAATCTCTGAGCTTGACTGGCATATGTAAGCTATAAGTAACGAGAAGTCGTATGACAAACAGTATGCTGTACGAAAAGGAGTTGCTTCACAATTTTGGTACGAATGTTGTCGGGAAAAACTGGCGCAACATTAAGGTTGACCAGTGAAAAGTACATATAGACGAACGGGATCTTTAGGAGTGCCTTAAATGGCTCTGCTCGGCTTGTGTCTACGTCGTACGTCCACTTGATGACGGTACCCTATTCTTCTTGCCGTCGCGGCGATTTTCTTTTCCATCTGTAAATGCACACACACACGCACACACGCCAGCCGCCGGCTTTTCTCACAATGTAACTATTTCCTCTCAGACCTTCCTCTGTTCCTCCAACTACCGCCTTCACGCTTATTCAATCTGTCGATTACGCGAGCCTCGTCACAGCTTCAAGTTGCGTGCAGAGATTAATGGCTCCAGTCTGCTGCTCGAAATAGACTCTTGAAGCAATATATTTAGTAAAGCAGTGTAAAAGAAAAAAAACACGCAAACCTATCTAGACTGATAAATAAAGGAAAATAAAAGTAATGTGACCCCGTGTAATAAGAGCTGCTAGACTCCTTTTCCCGTTCAAAAAGCTTTGCTCTGTGCTGGATGTCTGCCGCTTCAATTTGCCAGAAGAGAAACGGCATGGCCGTTTTCTTCGAAACTACTTTGCGTACCACGCTCAACTGCGACCCCGAAGCGGTACTGCTTAAAGTTGTCAACGATGTGTTGTCGCACTTCCGCTCCCTTGCCTTTTTGCGTTATTGCGTAGCTGTTCTGTACGGCGTGTTTGATGGATGTTCACAGAGCTATTCACTCTTTATAAACCGCCTTCAGTCGTAAACAGAATCATTTGAACCATTCCCCCATATTCCAGCTCTTCCTACGCGTCGCGAAACGAAAATAGAAAGCCGTTTACTTTGATGAATATAGAAAGCCTCATGAATTACAGCCATGTAACGCGTCAGAAGTCTGTGACAGCCAAACCATGCTCCTTAATATTCATGAAGCCACTGCGCACGCACACACACACACACACACACACACACACAATGAAACGTATACGATAGTTTCTGAGGGTTTCTGGTAACCATGCAAGGGCTTTCTCAGTGTTCTTTAGTTATCTTTTTACAGGCTTAGTTAAAAGGTATCTTAAGAAACAGTGTTAGGCTGAAGAATTTAAAGACAAAACTGTTTACGCTGTATAAAACGTCCGAGATCACTACGTTACAACGTGCAAACGAGGTTCCTGAGCATCAACAGGCCTTTAGCTATACTATTAGGCCTATACTATTAACCACACTAGTATATCTATGCTTTAGCTTTACTATTTTTTGTTTTACTTTCATATTGGGCTAGAATTATTTAATTGGAAAAATGACATTATGTGACTATGCTTTACTTGGTTCTCTCTGTACAATATATACTTTTCGCTTCCTTCAGCAAAATGTAAGCGACTTATTGTTAGAATAGAACTCTGCCGTCACTGTATGTCATGAAAAGGGAGAGCTCGAAGGCAATCAAGTGAATAGTGAACTTGCTTCCTTTTTTTATCCTCCTCGGTTGTTATTGACACCAATAAGTTGAATTTGATTTCGAACCAATTTATGGCAGGTCGCAAAAACATGCAGCCCTAAATAGAACAAGACCATCTGCATATATGACAGCAGATACCGCGTGTTTATTCAGGGAATTCTCATGTTTCCTGACGGCATAGGAATCAAAAAACAAAAAAAACTCGCTAATTTTCAGCCGGGGTGGGCGTGAATAGCATAAAAGTCACCGTAATTAACTTTATCCTGAAGCAACATGCTCTTAATGAATGAACGAATGAATGAATGGTACTTAAGCCTTATGTTCAGTTTAAAATCACAAACCAAACGATTGCTTATCAGTTTACCAGAGGAAGAAAAAAAAAAAGCTTTCTCTAAAGCACATCAGAGGGAAGAAATCCAGTGCTTTTATTTCGCTCAAAAGCGAAATTAGCATATCAGGCGCCCAATAAGGTCGGTACGAACGGAACGTCCACTGACACTCGTGTTTCAATTTTTCCGGTGGAAAATTGGAACCGCTTCGTGCATTTTGCAACAAAGTGCACGTTTTTTTCTTCGCTGCTCTCAAAAATGACTCCTACGTAGTTCACGGTGAATAGTCCTATCTTGGCACCAAACGGGAGAGAAAAAAACAACGTAGCATGGCGCGTTACAATGGGGCAATTACAACTCGGCACCGTAGGTACCGAGCTCCCTCCACGCCTTTTGCGCTCAATTTCTGTTCTCTGCGGAAATCAAGTACCGCAGTTTTGTCGCACAACACGCATTGCAAAATTAATTTTTTTCACTTCAAAAACTTCCAAGATATAATCTTGCAAATGTTATCGAACGCGCCTTGCCGTAAACGTTTAGACTGTGCTAACTGAACAGGGCACAGTGAAATTCAGGAAGTTATCCGTTCAATTAAAACGAAGTGTACTGAACTGACGTGCGCCGTGGGATCTAGTTTGTTCCTAAAAAGATTTCCTCACTTTTCTTGACTTTAATTTCCAACGAAGCGCGAAATAATACTCTACCTAGCAGTGGAAATTTATACAGCCGTTGCCACACGCCATTCGCAAGGTTTGGAGAGACTGATTCTGAAGGGCCAAGTTTCCAATACTCAGTCTGCGTTCTCGCCTCACTATCTGTTCCGTGGCGTTCAGGTCATCAGTACATTACGTGAAACACTATCTCTGCAGCTGCCACATTTCATTCCATGTAGTATATATGCAGTATGCCCTATAGTAGCTTGGCGTTCCATCCTTTCACGCAATGGTCTCACCTGCCTGAGATTGCACAGGGGTTGATGAGGTCATCTTCTTAGCGAGAATTGAGAAATGTTTAGCTAAGCAGCAACATGCGCCGTACACATTACCTCAGTGAGCTGTCTAAGCTTTGGAAAGTGTAGAGAGGAACTTATTTCTAAACGTCTGCTCAGGTTTCAAAGAGAGGAGGAAACTAGGCAGTGCTGCAAATGGTTCGGGCCATTATTCCAGGCATCATCAACTCTCTCAGATTACCGTCCTTGGTGCAAAGCTTGCAGTATCACATCTCGCCGTTCGTGTGCTCCTGTCTGGCGGAAGCTTAGCCGCACATACCCCTCATGTTCTTATCGTGATAGCCAAAAACATGAGGACTAGCTGCAGAGTGGGAAGAAGGTTTCCAGTGCTTCCGAAAGCACTCACCATATAGTTATACTCAGTGCTCGCAGTGTAGGAAAGTAGTTTATTGGCTAAAGGGAAGAATGGTGCAGCATCAATTAACGAGGACAGCATTAGAGCACACACACGCACAAGCTCTAACTTACAACTTTATTGTTTGGCTGCCACTATGCCAAATTTAGTGGCAGCCAAAGAATAAAGTTGCAAGTTGTCGCAAGTACGTGTATGTGTGCTCTCCTGCTGTCCTCGTTATCTTATACTGCGCCATTCTTCCCTTTAGCTTGTCTGACCAACTTGTCCAGACTTATAAGCTTCTTAATTTATTTTCATGCGGCTAATTAGCGGGAAGACTGCGCTGTAGGCTCTGCACAGCGGTCATGTTGAAAAATTTCCTGCTCGCTTGCGCTATTCATTGTCTGGCATATATGTCGCCAGGCCTAATTAATTAGCAAATGAGTGCCAGTACTTTAGTGCTAGAATGTTTACGAAAAAATTTGTATCATAGCTCACTGACGCGAATTAAGGAGAAAAGTGCTGGCTGCGTAAGTGTATCTGAACGAACCGGAAGACTGGCAGAGAACAAATAAACTTATAAGGGTCATGCACAAGCAACACAATCCGCTCTCTGGACCTTGGACTGAAGAGATTTTGTGTGGGATGGCCAAAGCTTAAGCGATGATACCACCGTTGGTAACAAGTAGTAATAAAACGGTCAAGTCTGGTGCTCCTAGAGTTCCTAAGCTAGGCTCGCAACCTGGTTTCCTTGCAGGCTGCTCCGTGACACAGCGCCACATTTTTCCCGCTGCATCGATAACGCGAACCACATTGTAGATTATTCAAATATGAAAACGTGGCTCAGCTTCGATGTTCACGGCTTTCAATTCCCAATATTACCTAGCTCTCTGAAACCTAAAAAATAAGTGATTTAATTTTATTTAATCGATCATCTCATTATTCAGCTTTAACACGTACAGTCGGGGACAAAAGTCTCTGGACCACGCGTTCCCGAAACGTAACCGAGAGTTCTGCTATTAGCCGGCGGCTTCAGTCCACACTTGTGCTGATGAAAGAACAAAATTCTGATTTTCGCCTCCACAAGTGTGGTCTCGAGCCTCTGGATAATAAAAAGGAGAGCTACCGGCTTCGTTTGAGGAACACGTGGTCCGGAGACTTTTGTACGTTGACAGAAATCATCGCAGTGTTTGTTTGTTCATTTTTCAAAGCTGCCGTCACGCCGCTTTATCTCTTTGTGGATGCAAGACGCGACCAGATTTATCACGATTATTCGCATCTAGGTGGTGCCGATTCTACCTTGTTCTAGAATGTTCTAGTAACTTTGAATGATTTATCTCGAAAGTTCGCTACCAGCTTTAAATTCAACTAGGTCGAGAGCGACGGGCATTCTCTGTTCGACGACTGCAGAGCACGCTTATCACTGCGCTGCCGCCGAGAGATTCAGTCCATTGTGGGCGCAAGTCAGCCAAATAAAGTTTTCTTTTAGAAGAACTTTTGTCTGCCACCACTGCTTCGACTGCCGTCACCTCTACGTGACAATACGTTGCCCCCGTTGCTGTACAATCTAAGGCCCCGGCTGCACTAGCGTATGTCTCAGAGTTTCTGAAACAAAAGTAAGTAAACTGGCGAAAAATCACCTTGTATAAAGCACAGCATCGCCTTGTATTCAGTGTCTTTTCCAAGTCCTTCATACCTTGTGTTACCTATATGCAGTCCCCAAGAAAGTGATCAATGCCAAGGGTTTAGAAGGTCTGAGTATGATACCAAGTAGAAAATTAGAATTTTTTTATTTCACCGCTAAAGTGCAATAGAATAGAATTTGCGAAGACAATAAGGTCCGTTGTTTATACTGCCGTTCTTATACTTTTCCGTCTCCGAAAAAGAATAAGAAAATGAATTTCGGATGGGTTTATGACGCTATGCGCGACGTGTTTCCCCAAGGGTAGAAAGCACAGGGCTTCTATACGAGCTGAAATTGTGCCGTTGTTCTCACAACAAAATGAGACTGCATCATATCTGGCACAAGCTCCTTTAACTATTTACACTTAACTTTTATTTGTCAGTTATCATCGGACGAAGCAATCGTATCAACGTTCAGAATTTTAGTTAAGGCACTGTGCTCTTTTTGCGTTATGCAATGTTGCCAGGTAGTACTTCTATGTTCCTACTTTTCCGCAAATATACTTTCAATGAATTGCGAACTGCCATTTTATTTCCACTGTGGAGTCTTTCAACTGACGCCTTCATTTCACGGTCAATTGATTTTTACATTTTGAGGCGCTTGAACTAAAATCTATCAGGCAAGCTCTCATTGTAGAGAGAGAGAGAGACTCTTTAATGAAGAAACAGAGAATTTAGCCGGCGTTTCAATATCGCTGGCATGGTACTCTGCGTAGGGAGGGGAATTTGGGAGATAAAGACTGAAGGAGAGCAGCGTGGAAGAGGTGGAAAAAAGAAAACGAAGATAAAATGCAGCCATGAAATGGGTACTAAGGATGCAGTGGCGAGTATTGATGTAACCTATGGAATGATGGAGTGCATAGTCCGACGAATGGGCTGACGAAGTTCACTGCAAGAAAAATGCATGAAGGTATCCTGCAAGTGAATTTAGAGCTTATCGAGATGTCCAATGTCTTTTAAATATGTAAAAAGAAAGTTCATTGCAAGTCTCTGTTGCCTGAAGCAGGCTAAGGGGCCTAAAACTTTGTCCATTGTTAGGGGCACTGGGCAGAGCTTCTGCATGCAATGTTCATAGTACGCACGCTCGTTAGCATACGCAGGGCACTCAAGCAGGATATGTTCCACAGTTTCTATCGAAGCACAGTTGTCACAATGCGGACTGTTCATTTGTCCACAACGGTATCGCAGGCCATTTGTATATGCAGCATTCAGGCGAAGTCGGTGATAAAGTGTTTCGAGTTGTCGAGGAATTCTGGGTGAGAGTCTTGATCTAAGATGTGCGTCGATTGAGTGAAGAAATTGGTACTGATGTGTCGGCAAACTCCAAAGCCGATACGTTTCTTCGTACGCAAAACTTTTGGCCATTTGGGACGCATCAGATTTTGTGAGAAAACTTCGAATGTATCTCTGATGTTGATGGCCCTTACGGGCCGCTTCATCTGCTTTTTCATTAGCCATTATGCCACAGTGAGCACGTACCCACTGAAATGTTATGCAGTGGCCTGCGGCAATAGCTAAATGATGGATATTCCCAATGTCCAGGGAAACTGGCTGGTGATTCGTTTTCTTCAGCAGGTTGGCCAGGATCTGCAGAGATGCTTTTGAATCGGTGAAGATAACCCAACGGCCGGCGGTTCGGCGCAGGATGTAAGAAACAGCTTCCTTAATGCCGTGAAGCTCAGCTGTTGTAGAGGAGGTCCTCCGCTGCAGCCGGTAAGAAAGGGCATGGCCTGTTGAGGGCACATAAAGGCCACAAGAAGAAGTTTCTTTAGTAGTTGACCCATCGGTGAAGATATGGGTGTGCTGCGTATATTCTTCGATTAAGTAGGCGAGAGTAGCTTGCAGAAGTGCTGCCTGTGGCATGCGGCTCTTTGCATTCACACCTGGAACAGACTTCTTCACCTTTAGAGGAGAGAGTGTCCATGGAGGAAAAGCCAGAGCTAGTAGTTTCTGAGGCTGATTAATAGTAGGAAGGGGCAGGAGCTGCACTGCCTGGCCAAAGCTACAGTTGCTGTGAGTTAGGTGGACACGGTGTAGAAAGTGCTTCTTCCCTTGCAGGACATGGCGGAGATGGGTACGCATAGTTTCCTGGGCTGCAATTACCTCTAGTGGGAGACATCCTGCCTCCGCTACTGTTCCTGATGCAGAGGAACCCTTTGGGAGGCCAAGACATATTCGCAGGCAGTTGTTCCGTGCGGCATTGAGAGTCTTATTGCTTGATGTAGATAATCTTTGAAGCACTGGTAGACAGTAGCGCAAGGTTCCTTCAACGCAGGCTTTTTCAAGCAGAAGCATTGATCGGCAGTTGCTACCCCACCTTGTTCCCGCCATGAACCTGACCACTTGCGATGCTGCAGTAATCCTCGCACGGAGTCTTTTAATCTGAGGTGACCATGACAGATTATAGCCGATTACAACACCCAGGAATCGCTGAGATCGTATATATGGCAGCGATCGTCCGCCTAGGAGCAGCGGATATCGGGTCATCGTTTTTCTTGTAAACGCCATTGCAACACTCTTTTCTGGCGAGAGACGAAGACCTCTGGAAGCCAGGTACATCGAAATGTGCAATAGTGCTCCCTGAAGACGTTGCTGGGTAATATAGCGCGAACGTGACGCGGTCCAGATGCAGATATCATCAGCATAAATTGTTATGCGGACCCCTCGCGGAAGGTGTCTTCTTATGTGAATAAGGACAATATTGAACAGGAGAGGGCTGAGCACCGCTCCCTGTGTTACGCCCCTCTCCACTGCGTGAAAGCGTGTTCGACCGTTTGGAGTGCTAATAAAAATTTGTCGTTCTTTTAAATAATGCCCAATCCACTTGTATAGCCTTCCTCCAAGGCCAAGACTGCCAAAGGCTGCGAGAATTTTTGTTGTTGTTGTGTGTTGGGTTTTATGGCACATAGGCAGCTAAGGCCATCATGCGCCAAACTCAAGGTGTAGAATTGGCTTTCTGTAGAATGTTTACGAATATCAAAAAATGCCGATGGCGTAGACGACCTAAAAACATTGTGCTGCCTAGTAAAAGAAGAGAAGAAATTTGGAAATCGCTAATGGTAAAAGCCTTAAAGAAGGTCAGGCAGCCTTAGCGGCTATCCTTGGCTAGGCAAGGATCCTGAGGCTCCCAACCAATCAAATAAAAAGCCTCAGCCTACTTCTCAGGAATGAGAAAGTGGCTGAGGTGTATCATGTCATAAAGGGAACCAGTGGTTCAAAATTACAGTTTTTCGAGGACGCCCGCTGCTTTTAAAAGGCTAAAAACGAAGGGTATGTTAACAATGGCATTATCAGCTAAGAGCAATGTTGGGTGAAAAGGAATGTATTCATGATAAAATTGAGTGAAGTACTTTTTTCTTAGTTTTTCTAGGTTCACACATGAGAATAAAATGTGGTTAACAGTAAGTTCTTCTCCGCATTCCTCGCAACCAGGTTTATCTTGTTTTGTTAGCAGGAAGTTGTGCGTGAGGTGCGTGTGGCCTGTTCGCAGACGGCATAAAACCACTTTTTTAAAACGTTCCTGGTGCACACATGACTTAAATTCACCCAAAACTGGTTTTACAAAGTGCAGTTTATTATTCACTTCGTTGTTCCAACGCGACTGCCATTTTTGTCTTAATTTCTGTTGAACTAATTTCATGCAGTCATTAAAGGGTATATCTACTTTTTTTATTTCCTTGCCCCGAGCTTGAGCGGCACACAAATCTTCTCTCTCATTT
Source organism: Amblyomma americanum (assembly GCA_030143305.2). Taxonomy (NCBI): domain Eukaryota; kingdom Metazoa; phylum Arthropoda; class Arachnida; order Ixodida; family Ixodidae; genus Amblyomma; species Amblyomma americanum. The sequence continues at coordinate 53,603 of JARKHS020028488.1, forward strand.
CCTTTTATTCCGACGTGGCTCGGGACCCAGCAGAGTTTATTGTTTTGTCCTCGAGCTGTTGCTGTTACAATGTTGTGTATGATGTCCCCAAGTATGGGAGTGGTTGCGTTTCTATAGTGGAGGGCTGTAAGTACACTTAAAGAGTCTGTGTAAATAAAAGTGTTTTTGAGGTTCTCGTTTAGTATTTTTTTTGTTGCCACACATACTGCGTAACATTCTGCGCTGAAGATGGATGCGCACTGTGGAAGTCTCATTGCTGTCTCCGAATTTCCTCGCACCACTGCGCTTCCTACGTAAACATTCGTTTTCGAACCGTCAGTGTAAAAGTCCGTAAAACTACTGTATTTTTCTTCGAGTGCAAGGAATTACTGTATTATGTGCTGTTTTGGAGTTTTTTTTTGGAACTGCGTAAGGGTAAAATCACAGATTGCCGGAAAATTGTGCCATGGAGGCAGTGGAGCTCGTCTTCGAGCAATGGCAGGTAATGTGTCCAGTACTCCGAGGTTTTGACACATCTCTTCAAAACGCAGGAGGAGTGGCCTGATAGCTTGTGGTTTGTTGTTAAAAAGTGTTCTTGATGGGCACTTTGTGACTATGGGATAACATAGGTGTTTGGGAAGCGAACGGATTTTTAAAACGTACGAGCACGTGAGCATGGTTCTTCGGTCCTCGAGTGACGGTTCGTTGGTTTCTACATAAAGACTGTTAATGGGTGATGCCCTGTAAGCACCAGTGGAGAGACGAAAACCCAAGTTATGCACTGTATCTAGTCGTTTAAGGTATGATGGTCTCGCTGACCCATACACTATAAATCCATAATCAAGGGTAGAGCGTACTACAGAGCGGTAAATTTTTAGAAGGCATGTCCTGTCGGCACCCCAATGTTTTCGTGACAGTACTTTGAGTATGTTGAGGGATCGGGAGGCTTTCTTTTTCAGTGCATTTATATGAGGCAGGAAAGTGAGCTTTTTGTCAGTGGTTACGCCTAGGAATTTGTGCTCATTTTTCACCGGTAGCTGTGTTTTGTTCAGGTGTATAAATGGGTCGGCCTGTAAGCCTCGCTTAATAGAGAAAAGAATGGACACGGTTTTCTGTGTGGAAAACCGGAAACCGTTCTCGTCTGCCCAGGTCACCAGTTTATCCATTGTCAGCTGTATTTGTCTCTCGCATGTTACCAGGTTTGAGGATGTGCAGGCTATTTGCAGATCGTCAACATAGACGGAATACATAATGGCCTTCGGTATTACTTTGGCTATGGAATTTACTTTTATAACAAACAATGTCGTGCTCAAAATACACCCCTGAGGAACCCTGTTCTCTTGAACGAAGCCCCTGGACAGGGTTGATCCTAGGCGCACTTGAAATGAGCGGTCGGAAAGGAAGTCAAGTCCTTCAGGCAGTTCAACATCCTGCCACGGATGCCAAGATCTGCTAAGTCACGAAGGATGCCGATCCTCCAGGTGGTGTCGTATGCTTTCTCGAGGTCAAAAAAGACGGCAAGACAGTGCTGTCTGTGTATAAAAGCCTCTCGGACAGTATTTTCCAGGCGAGTTAAGTGGTCTGTTGTTAAGCATGCTTTCTTAAAACCGCACTGATGGATGTCAATAAGTTCAAGAGATTCAATCAGAAAAGTTAGTCTTTTATTCAGCACACTTTCGAATGATTTGGCAAGGCAGCTGGTAAGGGCTATCGGCCTGTAACTAGTAGGGGATGTTGGTTGTTTTCTAGATTTCAGGAATGGTACAATAACTGCTTTCTTCCAGGCTTTCGGCAATCTTCCGAGCACACACACTTGGTTAAAAAACTTCAAGAGCGCCTCCAGAGATGGCTGGGAAAGATGTGCTAGCATTTCGTAATGTATGTTTTCAGGGCCAGGTGCTGTCTTTTTTCCGGCCCAGAGAACTTCGATTATTTCTTGGAGTGTTATTAAACCATTGTACGGTTCTTTTGTGCAACCCGTTGTTGGAAGTCTATGTTTCTCCACTGCATGTTTATGCTTTAAAAATGTTTCTGTGCAGTGTGAAGAACTAGAAATGTTTGAGAAATGTTCTCCTAAGATGTTTGCCTCTTCCTCAATACTTGTCTGTGTACCTGGAGCTGTTAAGAAAGGAATTGTGTAAGGAGAAAAGCTTCCGTTAAACTTGTGGACTTGTTCCCACATTTTTTTTGGACGTAACTGAACTATTTATGCATGATACGTAGCTTCTCCAGGATGTTCTTTCGGCATTTCGGCGGATGTACCGAGCTTTTGCTCTCGTCTTTTTAAAGTTGATGAGGTTATCTTGAGTTGGGTATCTTCGAAAAACTCCCCAAGCTTTATTTTGCTTCTTTTTTGCTTCCCGGCATTCCTGCGTGTTTCATACCTTGTTGTTTTGTCGTACTATTCCTGACGATTGAGGAATAGCTTGGCACGCAGCATCAATAATGCAGCTTGTAAAAATTTCATTCAGTTCGTCAACGTTAAGACTGTTTGAAAATAATTTCTCCAGGCTAGCCTTTTCTCTAAATAGTTGCCAGTCGGCTAGGTGTAGTTTCCAACGGCGTGGTTTACTAGGGATGACTGATGGTGGCAATGAAAAGTTAATCACTACCGGAAGATGATCGCTTCCGTACGGGTTATCGAGAACATCCCACTTAAAATCGGTAAAAACGGAAGAAGAGCTAAAAGATAAATCTATGCAACTCATTTTTCCTGAGGCTGGAGAGCAATATGTGTGTTTGCCTGTATTGAGTAGGCAAACATTATTGCACAGAATAAAATCTTCTAATATACGTCCCCTAGTGTCTATCTGTTCACCCCACCCCCCCCCCCCCCAGAAAGGGGAGTGTGCATTAAAATCCCCAACTACCAGATATGACTCTGGTAGCTGATTAAAAAGTGATTCTAGGTCATGAAGTGTTACTGTGAGGTGTGGCTGAAGGTACACTGAACATATGGTAATTGTTTTAAAGCTAATGACGGTGACTGCAATGGCTTCATAATTCGTCTGCAGCTGGATTTCACGTGTTGCAACACCGCTCTTAACAACGACAGCAACACCTCCAGAGAGCCTATCTGCCTGCTCACGGTCACGGCTAAAGACTTTATAATTCTTAAAAATATTTTTTTGAAAAGGTCCCAAATTGGTCTCCTGAAGGCACAGTGCTACAGGAGACATAGAGCGTAAGAGATCTGTTGCATCGCTGTAGTTATTTAAAATTCCACGGCAGTTCCAGTGGATAAGGAACGCCATGATTATTTTAAGGAGGAGTGTTTTGAGACCTCAGGTCCCTCCTTGTTGAGGGCCTGTTATCGTGGTTTTTTCTTTTTTCCGGTCAAGAGAGCCCCGTCGCCGTTGCGACCGAGGCGAGCTTTGACTTGTATCCATCGCCTCCATGGAGGCGCTGGAGTTCCGCGGGGAACCCGCGGGCAGGGGGGTGGTAGACTTCTCCCGAACGGGGGAAGCCTTGCGGGCTGCCGACTTGGAGGACGGCCGGCCCGTTGTTGGGGGTGGCATAGCAGCTCTCGCTGCATCTGCCAGGGGCGCGGATGGCACTGCCTCACTAGGTGTGAACTGGGCAGGTGCCTGAGACCGGTGTGATGCGCCGCGCCCGCGCACCACATCGGCGAAGTTTGTGTGGGGTGTTAAGGAGAAAGTGCCTTGCGACATCGCATAACGCTTTCTTGCCTCTTTAAAAGTGATATTATCTTTTGTCTTAATTGTAATGATTTCCTTTTCTTTTTTCCAGGCAGGACAAGACAATTGTGCCGTTGTTCTCACAACAGAATGAGACTGCATCATATCTGGCACAAGCTCCTTTAACTATTTACACTTAACTTATATTTGTCAGTTATCATAGGACGAAGCAATCGTATCAACGTACAGAATTTTAGTTTAGGCACTGTGCTCTTTTTGCGTTGTGCAATGTTGCCAGGTAGTACTTCTATGTTCCTATTTTTCCGCAAATATACTTTCAATGAATTGCGAACTGCCATTTTATTTCCACTGTGGAGTCTTTCAACCGACGCCTTCATTTCACGGTCAATCGATTTTTACATTTTGAGGCGCTTGAACTAAAATCTATCAGGCAAGCTCTCATTGTAGAGAGAGAGAGAGAGAGACTCTTTAATGAAGAAACAGAGAATTTAGCCGGCGTTTCAATATCGCTGGCATGCTACTCTGCGTAGGGAGGGGAATTTGGGAGATAAAGACTGAAGGAGAGCAGCGTGGAAGAGGTGGAAAAAAAAAACGAAGATAAAATGCAGCCATGAAATGGGTACTAAGGATGCAGTGGCGAGTATTGATGTAACCTATGGAATGATGGAGTGCATAGTCCGACGAATGGGCTGACGAAGTTCACTGCAAGAAGAATGCATGAAGGTAACCTGCAAGTGAATTTAGAGCTTATCGAGATGTCCAATGTCTTTTAAATATGTAAAAAGAAAGTTCATTGCAAGTCTCTGTTGCCTGAAGCAGGCTAAGGGGCCTAAAACTTTGTCCATTGTTAGGGGCACTGGGCAGAGCTTCTGCATGCAATGTTCATAGTACGCACGCTCGTTAGCATACGCAGGGCACTCAAGCAGGATATGTTCCACAGTTTCTATCGAAGCACAGTTGTCACAATGCGGACTGTTCATTTGTCCAAAACGGTATCGCAGGCCATTTGTATATGCAGCATTCAGACGAAGTCGGTGATAAAGTGTTTCGAGTTGTCGAGGAATTCTGGGTGAGAGTCTTGATCTAAGATGTGGGTCGATTGAGTGAAGAAATTGGTACTGATGTGTCGGCAAACTCCAAAGCCGATACGTTTCTTCGTACGCAAAACTTTTAGCCATTTGGGACGCATCAGATTTTGTGAGAAAACTTCGAATGTATCTCTGATGTTGATGGCCCTTACGGGCCGCTTCATCTGCTTTTTCATTAGCCATTATGCCACAGTGAGCACGTACCCACTGAAATGTTATGCAGTGGCCTGCGGCAATAGGTAAATGATGGATATTCCCAATGTCCAGGGAAACTGGGTGATTCGTTTTCTTCAGCAGGTTGGCCAGGACCTGCAGAGATGCTTTTGAAATCGGTGAAGATAACCCAACGGCTGGCGGTTCGGCGCCGGATGTAGGAAACAGCTTCCTTAATGCCGTGAAGCTCAGCTGTTGTAGAGGAGGTCCTCCGCTGCAGCCGGTAAGAAAGGGCATGACCTGTTGAGGGCACATAAAGGCCACAAGAAGAAGTTTCTTTAGTAGTTGACCCATCGGTGAAGATATGGGTGTGCTGCGTATATTCTTCGATTAAGTAGGCGAGAGTAGCTTGCAGAAGTGCTGCCTGTGGCATGCGGATCTTTGCATTCACACCTGGAACAGAGTTCTTCACCTTTAGAGGAGAGAGTGTCCATGGAGGAAAGGCCAGAGGTAGTAGTTTCTGAGGCTGATTAATAGTAGGAAGGGGCAGGAGCTGCACTGCCTGGCCAAGGCTAGAGTTGCTGTGAGTTAGGTGGACACGGTGTAGAAAGTGCTTCTTCCCTTGCAGGACATGGCGGAGATGGGTACGCATAGTTTCCTGGGCGGCAGTTACATCTAGTGGGAGACATCCTGCCTCCGCTACAGCTCCTGATGCAGAGGAACCCTTTGGGAGGCCAAGACATATTCGCAGGCAGTTGTTCCGTGCCGCATTGAGAGTCTTATTGCTTGATGTAGATAATCTTTGAAGCACTGGTAGACAGTAGCGGAAGGTTCCTTCAACGTAGGCTTTTTCAAGCAGAAGCATTGATCGGCAGTTGCTACCCGACCTTGTTCCCGCCATGAACATGAACACTTGCGATGCTGCAGTAATCCTCGCACGGAGTCTTTTAATCTGAGGTGACCATGACAGATTATAGCCGATTACAACACCCATTAATCGCTGAGATCGTACATATGGCAGCGATCGTCCGCCTAGGAGCAGCGGATATCGGGTCATCGTTTTTCTTGTAAACGCCATTGCAACACTCTTTTCTGGCGAGAGACGAAGACCTCTGGAAGCCAGGTACATCGAAATGTGCAATAGTGCTCACTGAAGACGTTTTCTGGGTAATATAGCGCGAACGTGACGCGGTCCAGATGCAGATATATATCATCAGCATAAATTGTTATGCGGACCCCTCGCGGAAGGTGTCTTCTTATGTGAATAAGGACAAAGTCATGCCCTTTTGCCGACTGAGTTTATCCATGTAGCGTCGAATGTGACGTTGTGCCCGTCGGCATGCACGTAGGTCATCGAGGCTTTTTGTGCGCAGAGGGTTCCGTTCAGCTCGCCTGCGTATAGCGCAAAGCCTTTGGAATGTGTCATCATTTGAAGGTAGGTTATCATTTTTAGCTGTAAGTTGTGTACTCGCCCTCAGGCAATACGCAATTGTCGATGCTAATTCCTCATTGCGAGTTGCCGCAGTAACTCCTCTGCTTACAGCGTCCTTGTATGCGTCCCAGTCTGTAGATTTTATAAGGAATTTCTTTGGGTTCCTCTGCGCATGGAAAGCCGATATGAGGATTGGGTAATGGTCGCTTCCACGTGTCTCCAAATCAGTGCACCAGCCAAAGTTGTGGGCAAATGAACTTGTGACAAATGTCACGTCGATGCTGCTGGTAGTCGTCGGGCCTCGGAGGTAGGTGATGCTGCCGTAATTTAATGGCTGAACTGAATGCTTGGAGAGAAGTTTTGCAGGCTTGGCACCTCGGGCACATGTATGTGAGCTGCCCCAAATTTCATTATGAGCATTGAAGTCTCCGCAAATAATATGCGGAGAGAGCGTCCTTGCTATCAAGTCTTCAATTCTAAAAGCATCAAATGGCGTGCCTGGCTCAAGATATACTCCAATCAGAGTGTACTGTTGTCCGGAAATAACTGTGACAGCGCATACGTATTCATTGTCGCTGTGAGGCGGGACATCAACCGGTGAGGCCGGGATATCCTTGCGAAAGCCTATCAGCAATCTGCTGACGTTATCTGGTCGCTGTGAATGATGGAAATAGTATCCATTGAGTTGGAAAGTTTCCTCGACGCGTGATTCACAGATGACTATGAAGGGGAAGCGGTACGCTCGCACGAGCTGTCGGAAATCTGAGAGTTTAGAGCGTAGCCCGCGAGCGTTCCACTGGAAAATGGTGCATGTACGAAAGATGTTGTGGATTGTCAGCTGCGGTGAAGTTCTCGCTGTGGAAGCCATGATTCTCGCTGTGGAAGCCATCCCCCACAATGTTGGGGATGGCTTTCCATAGGCTTCCTCCTTCCTCAGTGGGCCTGAAAACTACAGGAACACCGGTAGCTCTCTTTTTTCTTGTACGATACAACTGTAAATGATGCTTGGTCCATGTCCTCTGGATGGTCAGTCAGAGGCTCGTTGCTGGCTTGATCGTCGCGCAGTCTCTTGTTTGGCGGGGCCTGGTCTGTAGCCGCAACTGCAGGGGCCGCTGGACCCGCCGCTGGCGCTGCTGCCATCAGTGCAGCATGGAGTTCAGCTGGCGGTGATGTTCCGTGTCGGCGTTGATACGGCGCACAGCACCGAGGAGGTCGCTTGACGTGCTTTTGCCGGCGGCCAGGGACCCCCAGGTAGTCGCACGTCGAGGACACACGCCAAAAAGACTGGAAAACCTCTGAACTGAGAGAAAAAAAAACGAAAATTACGGACCGGTGTCAGACAGCCGGCCCACTAATCGCCGTCTTCTTCTTCCCTCTCATTGTACAAAATGCAGACTTTGGTTCGGACCGGCGTCTTTAGGGAAAGGCTTATGAATGACCTATATTTTTAAAAGCACACTGGTTGCCCTCTGAGATCATGCATAGCAGGTTACCAATATCCCTGAAGTGAATGTACATAACACAGCTGTACCTTACTGGTACTCACCTACGCGGTAGAAACGTGGAGGCTAACGAAAAGAGTTCAGCTTAAGCTAAGGAGAGCACAGCGAGCCATGGAAAGGAAAATGTTAAGTGTAACGTTGAGAGACCGGGAGCGGGCAGAGTGAGGGAAGGAACAAACGCGTGTTAATGGCATCCTAGTCGGAATCAAGAGGAATAAATGGGCTTGGGCAGGGCATGTACTGCGAAGCCAAGATAACCGCTGGTCCTTGAAGGCGAAGGCGTGGATTTCAAGGGAACGCAAGTGTAGTCGGGGGCGGCAGAAGGTCAGGTGGGCCAATGACATTAGGAAGTTTGCAGGCATAGGGTGGGTGCACCTCGCAAAAGACAGGGTTAATTGGAGATACACAGGATAGGCCTTTGCCCTGCAGTGGGTGTAGTCAGGATGATGATGATGATGATGATGATGATAATGATGATTCAAACCTTTCGGGATGCTAGAGTTAACAGAAAAATGTACCGCACAGCATAATAATATCAAAAGCACCTCTCTAAACAGTCTCGGGAATTCCGGTGTTCAGGTATAAACATCGGATTTGTAAAGAACTGCAAAAAGCTCGAAGCACGTGGTGGGTTCGTAGGTTACTGCTACATATTTTTTTTACTTCGAATTTAGCAGTTTTGTACCAAAAAGTAATTTATTTGCTTGATTTGCAGCAGTTTGTGCAATCTATATCATTTGGTCGCTTCAGATCCAATGCCTGCGATCAACAGGTTTCCTTCATTGAACACTTTCTGTCTTCGACGCAAATAATGTGAACTGATGCCTAACGCAAAGCAAAGGCCCTTAAGCACGAAGCTCGGCCAAGGTGCAAGAAAACGAACATATGGAAGCGTTAACAGGGAGCTCGTTATCGGCTTGTTAGTCTCAACGTTGCTTAGGAGGAGATATAATTCAGTTAGTAAGGCGCGCGGCGACATCGATCCATTCCGGTGATGTGCGCAAGCCCCAAGCAAGCTAAGCTCATGCTTCTTTGGGAAACAGATATGCCGTAGCCATATGCCGCATGCTATGAGATGAGCTCGGATGCCGCTCTGAACGGCGGCTCATCATGGAAATATTTCCTCGCGGAATACGACTTGAGAACCACTTATGGCTCAGTGGCTTCAATGTTTGCTTCTTAGCGCTCCGAAATGGGACCGATTTTCTTCCATGCAGAGTGCGGTATTCGAGGCGTTTAGCTCAATAAAAGTACTGCATTAAGGTCTTGGTGAACGCTAAGTATAGCAACCGCAAATTCCCGATGCATTATTTGTTTAGAGTTCTCCGCTGCTGCTGGCTCATGAAAAAAAAGTGATTGTCGATTGGTGTAGTTAGCGGCAAATGTAAATTAGGTGCGCTAGAGTTGTGTTTTCACATCGGTAACGTTGTTCGTATTCACGGATGGCAGTTGTTCGGTTAGCGATAATGGGTTAATGAACATATATGCGGAGTTGGTCATTCCCTACTCTCATACGCCCCTGGGAGCCTTCCTAGCACTCCTGGCGCAGTGGTGCAGCGGTCAAGCGATGCGCCAATGCTCTTCTATGGCAGGTGCTGCGGTCGCTGCGACTTGGGCTGGGTCGCGATCACGGTTGTTCTTACCCACTAGCCTCTCGCCAATAATTGAGCTGCCGCCTGACACGACGGGCAAGCTATTCACCTGCTCACCTTGTGGCGGGCAACCTACTCATATATATATATATATATATATATATATATATATATATATATATATATATATATATATATATATATATATATATATATATATACAGTGTTGTGCGTTTTTATCGTGAAGACTGGAAAAAATTTCCCCGCCTCAACCGCAGGCTCAATTGCCGTGAAACTGCACACAGAGCTTGCGTATTATGGTAACTTTTGTATCGTAGCAACTTTGACAACGGTATTTACTTAGTTGAGCCGTGCATGATGCGAAAACGTAATCGTCTACGTAGAGATCGGCAACCAAAACCCGCAGGCGACGCTTTTTCGCTGAAGGGCGGCTGTAGCGCTATCTGTTTTCGGCAGTAGAAAGCGTCTCGACAAGGCCGCCGAGACGAGCGTTTCGAGAAGCGAGAATACAGTCTTCACTATATAAATATATATATATATATATATATATATATATATATATATATATATATATATATATATATATATATATATATATATATATATATATGGCTTGGTTTATGGGGGCTTAACGTCCCAAAGCGGCCTCAGGCTATGAGAGACGCCGTATTGAAGGGCCCGGGAAATTTCGACCACCTGGAGTTCTATAACGTGCACTGACATCGCAAAGTACACGGGCCTCTAGAATTTCGCCTCCATCGAAATTCGACCGCCGTGGCAGGGATCGAACCCGCGAACCATAACCACTCAGCCACAGCGGCTATATATATATATATATATATATATATATATATATATATATATATATATATATATATATATATATATATATATATATAATTCGTCCTTGTTTTTTTCGCGCTGCATTCTTTTACCAATTTATTGAACGTTTCATCAGTATTGCTCATTTGTACTCGAGCATATTCTGGGTATATTTCTAATTACAACACTTTATGAAGCAATTGATACCAACGAACCCGACAAGCGCATGAGGCAGATGGCCCCTGTTGCCGTCTTAGTGTCTTTCGCGTCTTAAGTCTGACAGATGCGGGGAGCACGTGACACGGCTGCCTGACGCAGCCGTAGTAGACGCCACTGCTTTTGCTGACTTTTGCTCTTACCCTGTGTTTTTTTTCTTCCGGTAATACGTCAAATGACGAGCTTTTTTGAAATCACAGGGATTGGTTAGAAGTGATGCAGCGCTCCATCGTGCTGAAGAGATCAAAGAAAGAAGTTGTGGTCTGCGCGCATCACAATGTACGCAGTGGGAGCATTGCGCGATGTTCGCAGCCACGAACGAAAACGTTTAATTTTCTTCTAACTGTGCCGACCAAAAACTAGACATGACCAACCCCCTCAACGGGGAGTAAACCCGTAGGCTAGTTTTCGTTCAGTACCATCCTTCGCCAGCAAAATGCATCCAAGCGTTGTCTCTGTTTGCCTCTCATCTTTCTGACGCACGATGTGTAAAATTGGTTCGTTTAGGAAAAGGCGCAGTTTCTTCTAAACCGTCGCACGTCGCAGGCCTGTGGGTATTGCCTCCTCACTTTGACCCTCTCTTCTGAGTGGCGCTCAAGTTGATAACAGCCAATATACTGACCTCGGAGGGATACAGAAAAGAGACATGGACGCGTCGGCGCCTGTGGGAACGACCGTGAGTTCTAGAAAAAAGAGCAATGTATCGAAACACTAAATCATAATGTATGGGCATGGATATATATACTGTCCAAGGAAGGAATGCTGGCCTTAACGATGTCTTCGGCGTGTGCTCAAGACGTTACAAGTGCGACCTAGTTATCTGTAGGTGCCGGAATGCGACTCAGTTGATCGTCTTGTAGCGGCGTTTATAACTGTGGGCGAACCACGCTTACACTGAGCGCCCAGTAAAATAGACCCTGGTCTCGTGCTCTACCTATGCGAACGAGAAAATCCGGAAGTCGTTGTTGAAGCAGTCCAAGACGTTGTTGTTTATATACGTTGTAGTGCGAATTCATTCCCACTCTCCGCAAAATCTCCCGGCTTCCATAGCGGGACAAAAGTATAGCGAAGTAAACACAACAAGAAGACAGATGACTCAACAGTTTCACCGCGCGGTTGCTGCAGAGAGTCTAAATAGCTAACGTTGTACTTCAAAACTGACCATTTAACAAATGATTAACTATGCTCCTTGCTGCAATAGCGTTGTGCCAGGTGAATGGTTTATGCCTTTGGATTCCGTGTCTGCCACGTGATAAAATGCTTTCACCCAGTAAACCGTCTAATGTCTGGTGTTAGTTTGGCCCGATGTAAACGCGTCATACTGGAGAAGGCACAGTGATACGATTACTTTGTGTAGGCAAACAATGTATGATCTATGTCGATTCTACATTCGCCTCAATGTATAATTTAACAGTCATATTACCTCACTGCATCCGTTTTATTTCTGTTTTCTTCTTTCCTGTTCTTGTTTTTCCTGCTCCCTTCTCTTAGTGCTTTTCTTTTTACTTTAAGCTTGTAAAGCCTGCAGCATCACTTATACGATGCAGGCTTTAAAATGTGGATAGGTTTGTACAGGCTTTCAGAGCTCAGTTAGTTCAGCAATTCCTACAGAAATGGCCTCTTCTAACTATTACTTACGGAACCAAGACCACGATGTCAGTCGCCGTATAAGACGGACGGTTTCTGGTAAAGCTAACACTGCACAAAATGGACACGGACCACAAAAGAGCCTGGAATTTGCGTGATTTGAGTGCAACATTTGTCAATAAAGAAGTTTTACACGGTGCTATCGATTTATTGTTCGTCGCTGACTACTGCAGCGCAGTAACTAGTATGCGATGCAGGGGCCATTGATTATTGCATGCTCGAGCTCACGTCGTTTGTACGATGATTTCTTCGGATAGACACGGAGATCATTTTATTTTTTCCACCTTTCTGCTCCGGCCAGCACTGAACAAAATATACGCTTTGCCCGCAGTCGCAGTGATCCCAAGACTATCAATTCTTTGTTTTTTCGCCATAGGTCAGTTGACAGAGAACTGTTCAAGAGTTCCAGAAATATATTCCGATTTTATTTCGTCGTTGCTACCAACGGTGCCAGAGAGGGAACAGTTGAATAAAGGAAAGCAGCAAAGGTCTGTAGGGCGCTGAAAAGTTGCCTTTAGTGTAGTCTACAAACTTGATTTCCTTGACTAGAGCACGTTCCTGCCCTCACACTGAACGCCGCGAAGAAGTTCACCGCATTCATGAGAACGTGCCTGGCTTTCCTCATGGTCGAACCTTTTCAGGTAACACCATAGATATACTCTCAAAGGGCGCGCCTCGGCAGCATAATATACCCGGCCCCATTCGTTTAATGGTCTCCACGAGTTTCCGGAAGCTTCCGAGTGCTTTCACCTAAGGACATGATAAATAGCGCGCTGTGAAAGTGAATATTTCCACGCCACTAATTTATTCAATGGGAACACTAGCGAATGTTTTTGTGAATCATCAAAGATAACCTGTGAGACTTTGGGCATGGTCCTGAAAAACCAAATAGCTGCGAAATGTCGGTTCCTGAAATCTTTCTCTTTCTCTGCTATAATAAGAGTAAACAAAAGTCAGAATACCACACGGATATGTGCTTGTTTGCCTCGATAATGAATTCTTTGCAAAAAAAAAAACGAAACCATCTACGTTGCACATTGGAAACTGCTATTAACAATCTGTATTTCCTCACCTTCGCCAGGAGACGTGTCTAAGTATGTGCCGTCTGTAATCTTTTGCAGTGCAGCCCAATAAATTAAAAAAACAAATGCGGTAAAGTATGCTGCGGTGGTAATTCCTGTACTGCGCTATAGAAGTTATAAGCGTGAAGACGAGTAGAGCATAGTATATATGCTACACTAGTACACTACAGCAAATGAGCATGGCTCGGGTGAGAGGCGAGAGTGTGCTGACAAAGTGCGCACATGTTAGACCTCTATAAAGAGGCGTTGATATCGGTGCCGACTGGCCTGATCTTAGGGACCTGCGACTGGCGACGTCCAAGGACGAAGTGTCACGACCAGGAGCTGGCCTTTTTTTTGTCGAGGTGTCACCGGGCCACGGGGTGTTGTGACAACGCCATTTTTTTTCGGGGGCGGGGGGAGATAGGCAAGGCGGGCAGCTATGCCCCTAGCCGCCGAGCCGACCCGCTGCGACCAACAAATTCTGTGGCACATGTGTTGAAGGGCTAGAGCGCGACCGTGTAGTTTGGCTAGAGAATGTGCACAGAATATATTTTTGTTCGTTTTATTTGTCCTTTACTTGCGTGAACTCTTCTTTGTATGCCAGCTACGAAAGTATCTTGGCCCTGCTCGCACTTTTATTGGCTCTTTGCACGCCTAAAGCTGCTAAATCTCCACTCAAGGTTAATGCTGAGACACACAGAAAAAAAATAACAGATCATGTACCAGAAGGTTAACAGGAGGTGGCAATGTTCAGTCAGGAAACAATGGGACGAAATGTACTTGGGCAGACCATGTAATGCAGAGAACATGTAGGCAAGGGTTAGTTATTGTAACAGAGCGGAGTTCGATGGCCTTTCAGGGTGTCAGCAGAGATGCGCTCACCACAACTAGAGCATTAGGGAACATATTGGAAAATGGTGGGACTAACCTTTGTCCCGCAATGGGCGTAGCCGAACTCGGAGTGATTAGGCTTTATTTTTATGCATAAACAATAAAATACGAAAATTTACTATTAGAAAGTAAAACAGAACAGGATCCCGTACTACACGCCACCAGGGAACCTCTCTTAAATCGGACGTCTTTGGTGGCAATGGTGATAATCTTTAACCAACATAGTTTTGCGCCCGCTGAAGTGCGAGCGACCCGTAGTCCTGGGCACCTATAGCCTCAGCTCTTTGCTGCAGCTGCTGGTCTTCTAAACGTGAGCTACACAGCACAGAAACCCGCTGCTCAGGTTTTGGGTTTCGCATTTTCGGCGCGGCCGGCATACTTTGGCAAGCGCCATGGAGTGTAGGTTGTTCCTCGCAGAGCGGACATCAGTTTTGGTACACTCTGGGAAGTGTGTTGTTTAATAGGGAGATGAGTAGTAGTGTTCCTTTGTAGCTGCCTCCAAGCTAGGGCTTCTTGTGGTAGGAAGCGATGTGAATCTACTCTTGTGGGAGTAGCTCGGGGCCCGAACAGCTGTCTTCTGTCGGGGCCCGGTTAGTGAGAACTCAGGATACGGCGTGCGCGGTCTCATTACAGCCTATACCCTCGTGGTATATCGTACAGATAAGTGAAGGTTTAGAAAGTTGGCGTATTTGCGTTTTTAAGATACTGTGTACATTTCCTCATATGGGGTCATTTGCGGACTTTCGGCACGCCACTAGGGAGTCCGAAATTACGTGAATTTTGTCTTCCGCTCAGCTGGAGATCAATGCAATAGCGATGGCCGTCTCCTCTACTTCAACTGTTTTGGAAGCACGTAAGGTGGTCGCTGAGACCATCTGCAGGGTTCGGTCGAGTATAGCTCGACGCGGTCCACACGGGCGACTACAGGAGCTCGATAGGCATATTGTGCCGCGCCTGAGTATTTGACGTTCGTAAGGTTTGCGTATTTCGCCTGAAGCAATTTCGTTGTTGCCCGCCTTCTGTCTGCATGGTACTTGGCATGCATGTTTGGTGAGGTTGGATTGACTTCGATTCTTTTCCTGAGATGAGACTAAATTGTAACTGCTTGACAGTGCCACCTGTTGTGTTTTGGACAGCCGAGTCTAGGGAGAACATGCCTTCCTGTGTCGATATAGGTTAGCTGGTTTAGTCGGCTATAGAGTTGAGCTTCAGAGTGCCTTCGGGCCGTGGTGTGTTCCCAGTGCTTTTAGAGTGCGCGTCACCGTGTACGGTGGCAGGCCTAGAGCCGGTTTGTATTCTCTACGCAGCAGTACATTGACGTGATTTCTTTCTCTGGGTTTTCGCAGGAGGAAGAGTGCTGAGTAGAAAATCCGGCTCATTATTAGGGGTTGACTTAAGCTTATGGTATCATACTCCTGCATGCCATGCTCCCGCGACGTGATGCGACTGACAATACGCAGAAGTTGCCGGACTGTGTAAATAAGCCTTATTGTGGCAATTTCAGAGTCTCTGCCTTGCTGCATATGCAGGCCTGATATTCGTATATCAATTACTGTTGGAACTTGATAGCTTTTATTGTGAGCTGAATGAGAGGGTGTTCTGGGGGTTTGCCTCGTTGTTTGTACTTGAGTATTATTAGCTGAGTTTACTGCAGAGCACTTTCAGCCACTTGCACACGTGTATCTGTGTACTATATCGGTCGCTTGCTTGAGGGTGTCTTGCATATCGCATTTCAGACCGTGTTCTGGCCCACAAAGCCCCCGGTGGCGCCCTCTCTTGGGTGTGCAGATGATAAGGATCCGCAGCGTGCCAGTTCCTACTGTGGCTGCACAATCTCTAAGGTACGAACGACTGTAGCTACAGGTAATTCGTACGCGATTTTCTAGTACTGTCTGGAGGCTGCCATTGTAAAATGCGTATTTCAGATCCAGGGCCAATATTGCCTTTGTCTTTTGCTGAGATACATGAATTAGGAAATCATCTTTGAGCTGCAACAGCATATCTTGAGTGCGCAACAGGGATCTATAGCCTAACGTGCTTTGAGAAAAGATGTTGGTGGAATCTAGATATAGCTGGACACTGCTACGGGTGACATGCTCGAAGAGTTTGACCACGCATGATGTCAGCACTATGGGTCTCAGGTGCCCAGCAAAAGGGGTTTGCCTAGCTTAGATCCTTCTTTGGAATATCTGCAGTATGGATATAAAGACAGTCTTCTAAGAAGAATCGTAATTTAGGACTTCATTTTTGTTGAGGCACCATCAGATCCATTCGCGAAGTGCTCATGGAAACATGGTCTTTCTGGGAGTTTTGCTGTCATATTTGAACTGTATGCCCAAGTAACAGGCTTAAGTTACAAATAGGTTAAAGAAACATAAAATGCATCGTTTAGTTTTGCTTTTTTTCGGAGGCAACTTTCGAGTGCAACGATGCTGACTGTCCCGCTTTAGTATGTTTTCGTCTACCGCGCGGCTGACCTGCCATCAAGTTTTTGTTGTAAATGTTCTTTGAAGCAATAAATACACTCTTAATAATGTACTCTTGAAATCTTTAAACAGAACGTGCCTATTATTGATTATTAGGCGACAGCAAGTGGTGAAAATGCAAAAACTCTGTTCTTGCTATTTTAAACGAGCCATGTCTTCTTGTCATTCGGATAGCCCAGTGCACTTCTAATGCTGTAAGCAATGCGCTCTGGGAGTCGTCATCATTGCTGTTCTTTGGTCCCGTTTGAAACCCATGGCACGCTGAGCTTCGTGCGGCACTTTTTAAGATCATTTAAATTAGTAGCATGCCAAGAAGCAAGTAGTAGCTGTCTCGAATATGTAAAGCTTCACTGAAGCAACATTCATCAAGTTAAATTTTTGTTTTATCTCCATATCTGTTTACAAAAGACCGCAATGCAAACGCATGGGAGTCGTCTTCTTTCCCCTTGGTTGTATTTGGTTTTTCAATTAGGCAGCGAGTTCGAGGAAATATTTTTTTTTATTTCGAGCCCACTATGTTTTTCTTTCAGGATTATACAGCGCATGACGAAAGTACAATAACAGAATGCGACGTGTAATTCTTCGGCGCGTGTCGCCGATACAGGTGGGAGAGGAGATTTCGACCTCGACTTCCCACTGTGCATTCAGCACAGCTAAAATCAGGAGGCGTCAGGAGAAGAGCAGCAGCGCCGAAAAACAATTCCCCGAACAGCCCGTTTGGGTCTCAGTTGATGGTGAGTGATTGCACGTGGTTTAGGAACAACATCCTTCCTTGTGATCGATACGGCAATTTAAGCAGCAAGAGGCACTTACGACTGCCGTCTTCACTCATGTCATTTGTGTGTCACCTGTATCTAGATATCTAACAACACTGCCGTAACAGGCGGCGCAAGTTCTTCGCGGGAGACTTCTGGTTTTTCTCCTAAATTGCCTGCAGTATTCCTTGCGCCAGCCTTTTGTTAAAGCACTCCCGTTCACTCGCGAGAAAACACACCAAAACAAGGACGAAGCAAGGCCGAACAGAGAAAAAATCAGAAATTGGGGCCCTGTGTAGCGTGCAGGAAATTAGACGAGCGGGGCGAGGCCGGAGCAGGCTGTGCGGAAACATGCGCTTTCATTTCCGCACCGTCAAGAGCCAACGAACCCGCATATAACCGGCATTGCCTCTAAGTTCCCGTTCGAGAAATGCAACCAGAACAGCCTCATGACACTGTGGCTGTATGGCTAGAAAACACTGCACTCTTTCTGCGCCAAAATACCACGCGCATGGGTGAGAAAAAAAACGACAGGCGTCGTCATCAAATCTCTCCCAAATGTCAAAAGACATGAATGAATGAATGAATGAATGAATGAATGAATGAATGAATGAATGAATGAAAAACTTTATTGAATTCTTTTGGTCAGTTCCGGAGAGTCTCCTTGCAGCTGCGTCTTGGCGCTTGCCGTAGCCGCCACCGCCGTCGGGGGCTCCTTAGCAAGGGTGGTCCCTCATTCCAGGGCTCCACTGGTCCTGGCCACCTCGCACGCGTGCTGCACCAATGCCCTTTGGGCGGTGAGCTCGCTGCTGGTGAGCAGGCCCTCCCATTGCTCCGCACTCGGGTTAGTCTGTTTGTGGAAGGTGTAATTGTGTTTACACTCCCATGTGACGTGGTAAAGTGTCGGGACGTCCCCGCACCAGGGGCAGCTGTCTCTGTACTGGGTGGGGAACATTTTGCTTAGGACGTGTAAGTTAAAGAAGGTGCCAGTCTGCAGCCTCCTCGAGCTGACCGCTTCTTGCTGTGTGAGGAGTTTGTGGGGTGGGGGATACTTGAACCTGCAACCTCTGTAGTGATTTAGGATGTCTGCGTACGTCGGGTCCACCATCGAGGGGTTCTCGAGGTCCTCCGTCAGCAAGGCTCGGTGCGTGATCTCGCGAACCTGGCTGTCAGCCCTCGAGTTGCCCTCAACTCCGGTGTGTGCCGGTACCCAGAAGACCTTTTGCTTCGCTTTGAATCCCGAGGCTCTCGCGCCGAGGAGGATGCGTAGGGCCTCCCTGCAGATCCTTCCTTGCTGATATCGTCTGCAGGCCGTTTTGGAGTCCGTTATTGTTATCTGTGGCTTGTTTCTGCGGTAGCCTTCGACCGCTGCAAGCGCCACAGCGATCTCCTCCCCTTGTGCCACCGTACGTCCTCTCGCGGATGCGCAGCTGATCGTGTCGCCCGTGTGGTCTACGACCGCCACCGCCACTCTCGTGATGTTGTTGCGTCTATCCCTCAGATATAGTCCTGCGTCCGTGTACACCGTGTTTTCCAGCGTGGCTAGGTGTCTCTCCACGTATTCTGCTCTTGCTTGTCTTCTGGCCGCGTATAGGTTGGGGTCCATGTTGCGCGGCAGTGGGCAGATTCTGAGGGTTTGCCGGATTTCGTCCGGAATGTTCTCGTCCGGATCTGCTGTGGTTTCCACTCTGTGGCCAAGTCTTTTCAGGAGTTGCTGCCTGTTTCTGTAAGTTCTTGTCTTTCTAGCTGTGCGTTCAGCTGGGCCGCCGCCAACTCCTCGAAGATGTTGTGGACACCCAGCTGTAGAAGCTTGTCGTTCGGGGTGTTTCTCGGTAGGTTTAGTGCGGTCTTGTAGGCTTTCCTTATTAATGCCTCGATCTGTTCTTTTTCCCTCTTGATCGCCGGGTGGTAGGGGAGGGAGTACGTCACCCTACTGACTACCAGGCTCCTGACTAGTTTGAGCGTGTCCTCTTCCTTCATGCCGTGTCATCTGCTGGAGACTCTCTTTATCATTCTGCCGACTTGTTCGGTCGATTTCTGTAGCAGGCTGATCGTGTGGCTGCATTTGCCGCTGCTCTGCAGCCACATGCCCAGAATCCTTATGGTGCTTCTTTCTGGTATGTTTTGGCCTTCGAGCTTGATCTCTAGGCTCGCCTCCGTGGGTTTCCTCGCTACTCTGAGTAGCTCTGACTTGTCTGTCGAGCACGCTAGACCCCTTGCCTTCACGTATTCTTCTATGCAGGTCGCGGCTCTCTGTAGTCTCTCTTGTTTTTCTCCTAGCGATCCACGGTTGGTCCACACCGTGATGTCGTCCGCATACATGGCATGTTGTGTGCCTTCGATTTCCCCCAATCTTTTGGCCAGGCCGATCATGGCTAGGTTGAAGAGCACGGGCGAAATCACCGACCCCTGTGGGGTTCCTTTGTGGGGGGTGTTAAAGGGTTGGCTTCTCACGTCTCCCAGCCCCACGGTGGCAGTTCTGCCTGCGAGAAAGGCCCTCACGTAGTTGTGAGTTCTTTCTCCGCAATTTATGTTCTGGAGGCCCTCCATTATTGCCGGGTGGCTGACGTTGTCAAAGGCCCCCTTGATGTCTAGGGCCATGACAACATTCTCTCCAGCCTTCGGGATGTTGGCGAGAACGTCCTCCTTGAGTTGTAGGAGAACGTCTTGCGTAGACGGCTTTGACCTGAATCCAAACATGCTGTGTGGATAGAGTTGTTCTCGCTCCATCCATAGCTGGATTCTTTTCGTAATTATTCTTTCGTACAGCTTTCCCAGGCACGAGGTGAGGGAGATCGGTCGTAGGTTTTCGATCTGCAGCTTTTTGCCCGGTTTGGGGATCATCACTACCTCCGCGTGTTTCCATTCGGCCGGAATCGAGCCCTCGGCCCAGAGTTGGTTGAGGTAGTCTGTCAGCTGGTTTACCGCTTCCTCACTGAGGTTGCGTATGAGGGAATTGCGTATCCTGTCTCCTCCAGCTGCCGTGTTCTTAGTGAGGGCCCCCATCGCCTCGTGCACTTCTGCCAGCGTGATCGGCCTGTCCATCTCGGGGTTTTCTTTGTCTTGATAGGTTCCTCTATATTCTTCGGGGCGTTCCTTCCCGTAACACTTGGTTTTGAGGTCCTCTATCATTTGGTCCTCCGTTCCTTCGTACTGGTGGATCAGTCTTTGTATCGTTTTACTGCTTTCGGTCTTCGTCTTTCCCGGATCCATCATCGCTTTCAGAATTCGCCACGTTTTGGCCGTGTTCAGGGTGCCGTTTAGCGAGCTGCTGAACTGCTGCCACCCTTGCCTTGCCAGTTGTGTAGCGTATTCTTCTGCCTTGGCCGTGATTTCCGCCATCTTCTTCTTTTGCTTCCTGTTTAGCTTTTGTTTCCTCCATCGTTTGGTGAGCCCGCGCCTTGCCTCCCATAGCCTGAGCAGGCGCTTGTCCACCTCCGGTATTTGCTCGGTTCTGTCTACCTCTTGCGTGTAGGTCTCCTGTATCTGTTTGAGCTGTTGGCACCACTCTTGGATGTTTGTGATCTGCCCGGTCAGATCCCTGCTTCCTTGCCGAAAGGCGTCCCAGTCGGTGAGGCGGGCTTTCCCAAGTTTTCGTTTGGTGGACTCCGCTGCCATCGTGAGTTGGATTATGCAGTGGTCGCTCCCCAGGTTTTCTAGGGTGTTTTCCCACTCTACTTGGCTCGTGCCCTTCACGAAGGTGAGGTCCGGGCACGTGTCTGCGCTGACGCTGTTGCCTATCCTTGTAGGTTGGTCTTCGTCCGTTGCTAGTTCGTACCCCAGGTTCTCCGCGGCGTCCCATATGCCTTGGCCTTTGCGGTCGGACGATGGGTATCCCCAGTTCGGACTCTTGGCGTTAAAGTCTCCCGCTACCACGAGGGCGTTCGTTTTGGCCATCTTGCTTAATTCCGTAAACAGCTTTCCAAAATCACCGTCTTTTTGTTTCGGGGAGCTGTATAGGTTCACTATGTACGTGCTCTTCGCGCTGAACTTCTTCTTTAAGATTATTTCGGTGATTACGTGTTCTATCCCTGTGCCCCCGATCCCTTTGTGTGCTATGGTGGCTATTTTGTTGTTTACGAGGATTGCGGCTCTTTTCCTGCCTTCCTGACATGTGTATCCCTTTAGCGTGGGTGTGCTGTTGGTTTCTTGTAGCAGAATTACGTCTGGCTGCTTCCCCTGGGAGTTTATGCACTGCTGCAGGAGGTTCTGCTTCCTCTTGTACCCCCTGCAGTTCCACTGCCAAATGCTTAGTTGCTGATGTCCTGCCATGATGAGTTACCGTTGTTGTTTGCCCCTTGGTTTTCTGATCCGCCGAAGCGTCTGTCTCTGGTCTCGTTAATGGCTCTGCTGTTTTGATTCTTGACGTAGCTGCGGAAGCTTTGGTCCTGCATAGCTTGTTTCTGCTGGAGTTCGTGCATTTGCTTCTGTACGGTCAGCATAAAACTTTTTATTTCGTTCCACCTTTGTTCTTCCGACTGTTTCTGTGCCTCCTCGGGCGGTGGCGAAGGGGGGGTCGGACTGCTGTTGCCTGCCTCACTTCTGCCCTGTCGTTGCCATTGCAGTTCTCTGATGAGTTCGTCTAGCTTCTGCTTAATCTGTCTAGTCTCCTCTCGGCTCTTTTCTAGCTCCTGCCTCAGAGTTGTCAAAAGACAACTATCGCCGTTGCTTCGCTCAATCTCAGGAGAGCACCGTTGTATCAAAAGGCAAGAGCCAGTTCTTGGGTGAACATAAGGGTCGTTATCCAGTGCACAGGCTGCACCCTCTTAACCTCTAATGCCTGGTCTACCACCTACGGCTTAGACTGTAGAACTGTGAATAGTTTTCATTTGCCTTGGCAGATATATATCGGTCCTTCACCTTGTCACAGAAAAAAGGCCACTAAGCAGATACGTTGGTAGAAAAAAAATAAATTTTTTGTTCTTTAACTTCCTCTAGTATACTTAACGAAACGCCCTTGACCAATAAAGGTAACATTAAAATTTGGCGTAACAATCTTAGCTAATTAACTGACGCCACTGACACAAAGGATATGCAGCTGGTTTCACCGAGCTGCGGTTTCCTGGTTTTTTTTAATTCTTGGTTCCAGTTACGTAAAACACTCTCTATGCGAACTTCACTGAAAATTTGTTTGGTACTCCACCGTCGTCTTGTGTATCTACTGTCTCTGCGTCATCTCCGCTCTTTGTGTTCTTCCAAATGTGTACGAACTCAGTCAGCTCTCCACTATCCTAATAGGCTATTTGGGACAGCATGGTCACATGTATCTTAGAAGAAAACCACATAGAGAAAAAGCATAGACAAGTTTTGTGGGCGCGCAGCAAGCGTTGAAATTTTGAGCAAGTCTATTGTCATGTGCTAATCATGCTGCCAGGATATACGCGGGCGCTGAGGTGGGTGCCGCCTTATAAGGTAAAGATTACAAGAGTGGGCTGCTCGAGTAATGGCTACAGTATATTCGCATACACCGCAAAGGTGAAGGACATGAAGAAAAACAACTATAGAGGTGCGTTGTGGGTACGACTGTGGGGTTGGGCTTTCGAGCATATATATCGTGATGTGCACAACGTTCTACTAAGATATTAGGGCAATGAGGTGGGTGCTGTGTTGTATTCTAAAGCTTTCAAGAGTGAGCAGGTCGGCTGTTTTTTGCAAACATGGTCACGTGCATCGCAAAGGAAAAGTTCTAAGAAACGAACAACGATAAAGAAACGCTGTGAGTACAGCGGAGGGATTGAGATTTCAAGCAAACATATTTTAATGTGCTTATAACGCGGCCAAAATACTAAGATATTGGCGTAGGTGCTGCCATAATGGCTAGGATTTGCAAGATTCAGTTCTTGGGCAAGCTTGCACTCCATACTTGTAAAAACGAAAAAGCGAACGTGAAAGCAAAGACGAGCGTTGAATTTGGGAGAGGCACGTAAGGGTTTGGGGTGAAGCAAGTTTTCTCTTTTTGTTTTCAGCTGTTTGTCGGTTGCCACTTTTTTTCCTCTCGAAGAAGAGCACGAAGCCTTGAAGTCTTCTGTTTGCCAGTATGAAAAGATGAAACAAGTAGGAACCTACGGAACTATATGCGACTTCCTGAGCTCAGTTAATATTGTCGAGATGCGTTATGGTCCCGTAAAATCAAGCAAAAACAAATAAACTGCTTGTCATGAGTGCGCGTGGCTTAACAAATTGCCCAGAGGGCCACATAAGTGCATTCCTAAGCGATGTAGTTACGAGAAAAACTAGGAAATAAGTTTCGTTATCTGCTCTGCCTTGCAGAAAGCGCTACGCTATTGCCTGAGCTTTTACATTGCACTTCTTGACCTTGCTTTTAGGATACCTGTCTACGAAATGATTTTTGCGATTTGGAACCAAGCGACAGAATATAAAAATACAGCTTTTAACACGCCGTATGCACCAAAGGGATTCACGAAACAGGCAATTCCAGCTGGTACAGTGGTTAATCTGTGCACATTAAGTAGTAAATGAAATGCATGCGACCAAAAGCACTCAGCTGTATATTTCCCTTCTTTCGTTTACCACAGCGTTCCGGCTATTACTTGCCCAAATTCTCCATTTCCAGTTATTTATGCTCCTCATAGTGCTTCGGTCAGCCTGCCAGCTTCACTTACCGTGGAGCAGAATTTTTCATAGTCTGAGCTCTGTGCCCTCCAAATCTCAAAAAAAAGGATCGACAGATGTGAACAAAAAGTTAAGTGTTCTTTCTGTTGGCCTCTTAAACCAAAACCACTTTAGATGATTGCAAGGGTGCCCTACTGGCCGCTTTAACCAATGTCCTCCGGGAAGTTTGTAATCCGCCTTCCACGTTTATTTCCATGCAGTCATATTTTTGCATTTTCTTGTCAGCACAGAGAAACACACGCGAAAACTTTGGAATTCGCCAAAAATGCGCCCAAATTTATCGTACAGAGTAGTGAATATATTCCTCTGCGGCACATTTAAAGACATGTGGACTACCAAGCATCCATCTTCAGCGTTTCTCAGCTTTGTATATTTCTTAACTTCTGCGTACAGAAGTATGAAGGAAGCATAAAACTTTCCCTTTTAGGTTCTGTAGATTGTGCTTACACGACGATGAGATAAAAAACAAGCGCGAAGAAAGTAAAGAAAAAACAATCGGCCAAAGAACGCTTCACTGCGACGAAGTGTACAATAACTATATTACTGAAAACGATGTTATCTGCTCGTAAACTGTTTTAAAATACCAGTTTCTCGGTTTCTGCCCCGAAAAAAAATACTGCATTGGACATAATTTGCAATCAATGTAAACTGCCAAAGTGCCAAGAAATTCATATTCTAGTTGCCGTATTAATTCAGTTCCTGTTTTACATTTTTCCGGCTCCCTGCACAGCAGCATCTCTTGCAAAAAATTTAAAGAATAAGAAATAAAGGAAACAGCGAATGAAGACAAAATCATGATGCAAGCAGTTAGAGTGTGGACTAGAAACAGTCATTTCCATGCTGATTTGTTACCGTGCTCTATTGAAACTATTTACCTCCACCGCAGAATCTTTCACGATTGTATGATATAACAATAAATATGGCAAAAAGAGGTGATACCAGACTTCCTGCTGTCAAGCTCTTCGGAGTGTCATAAAAATGGAGGAAGTTGTTAAATGGTAGGTAGATCCTTTCACGGTTCAAAGAATTAAAATAGGACGAGCATTCCCTAGCAAGATAGCAGTGACATGCAGTCCAGACAGACGACTATGAACATTTTTCTGCTCTTATACAAAGTACGATTTTTTTATTTTGCCTTTACAGCGCATACGAGGCTATCAATTGTGAATAACGAGTTTTTTTTACTCTTCGTGAGAAGCAGCACAAACAGTAATGCGTGCAAAGTATGGCTCTTGACGCTAGAAACTCGATGAGAATGGTGAATGCTTTTGTTGTTGGTCTTTTGGACTTGAGCAATTAATTCATTATCATGGTTAGTACGCCTTAATTTATAATTTCCGGAGCCAGATAAATAGAATATTTTGTCTGTGGAGTGATAAAAACCTCGCGTGAGGGCGGATAGATCCCGAAGGTTAAAAATATTTTTCGTTATTCTTCATTCCGGATGCCTACACAGGCATATTTCACGCAACGCTTTTCCGTGCTTCTGCATATTACCGAAAGCGCACGCAAAGTAGCAGCCTGTAGGCGCGGACAACACATCAACATTATGAATGTTTGTTGGGCGGACATAATATCTCTAGAAAAACAAGTACACGCATAAGTTTTCCTAAAGGTTTGATGTCATTTTATTGCTACGAAGAAAAACATTAGAAACTTAGAATATCTAGCCGCATTCATTGCGCACATATAATATTCAAGGAACACTGAGGACGTTGGCTGCACGTAAAGCGTGCCCCGTTCTAAGCACAATGAGAGAACTGTCATTGAAAACGTACCTTTGATAAGCTAGAAGAAATGCAACCGTCGACACGAAATAATCGGTTTGTATCTCAGAAGCTAGGCTATAATGCCGGTCACTTAGAACCGGTGGTAACACGACCTTTTTAGTAAAGACATTACAAATCTAAATCGACATCTGTGAACATAATTAAATCAAATGTTCTCACGAATAATTGCTTTTATGGCTCCGGACATTCATCAACATTTCGAGAAACAGCAAAAAAATTCATTTCAACAGCAAATAATATTATATTGTT
Organism: Amblyomma americanum; assembly: GCA_030143305.2. Classification (NCBI taxonomy): domain Eukaryota; kingdom Metazoa; phylum Arthropoda; class Arachnida; order Ixodida; family Ixodidae; genus Amblyomma; species Amblyomma americanum. The sequence continues at coordinate 79,582 of JARKHS020028488.1, forward strand.
TTTCTGCCTGTCCGTTTATATAGAATGGCTACCACATTCAGCACTGTTTTGCAGAATGTTGGCTACAACTTGAAATTTCGAGGCTGAAACACGTCAGTATGAAACAATAGCTCTAAGAGGCGACAGGAAGATGTAATACGAAACCAAAATGTTTTGCAGCGAAAACTACACTAGGCTACTCAGCTGCGCATTTCGGGCAAGAGACGGTAGTCACTACTGCGCATACGCCGTAACCATGGCAACTAGTTACACTGAGCCACACTTGTTCACCGCTCCGCCGCGCGTGGTCGCCACCGCTTCGCAGTTGCCATCCTCCTCACGTTGATTGATTGAACTACTTTTATTTCCATCAGAAAGGACGTTTCTGTCCGTCCCCGGCACGGAGGCCTGGGAGACGTGGAGTTGCGCATCCTCGGTTAGAGGCTGGCTGGCAGTCTTTAACTGGTAGCGGCCTCTTCCGCCAGATGGATGGTGGTGCGCTGGACATCAGTCTGGATTTCTTAGCAAGATCTCCCAGGCATCTCTACTATGAATATTTTTACCGGCTCCAGGAGAATTCGGGCACTCCCAAATTATGTGGTCGAGGGTCCCTCTCGCCCCACACTGTGCGCATCCATCACGAGACCTCAGCCCTGGGTGCAAGCGGTAAGCCCACGCTGGGTTCATAAATGTGCTGGTCTGTAGCCGCCTCCACGCGACAGCTTGTCGATTATTTAATTTTGGGCCTGGTGGGGGTACCAGCCTATGTCCCAATTTGTAATGGTCAACAATTTCCCCATAATTTTGCAGGCGCTCCTCTTTCCCCCAGTGCTCGGGGCCTGCACGGCTACCCGGAAATAACGAACTAACGCTAGCTCGTGAGCCGCCTGTCCGCATGTCCAAATTAAATGAATTTTCCTATCCAGCGGTTGTTAGCTAAGGATCTTGGCTGGTTCCGATGAGATCCTGCCTCTTCCACAATTTTGAATGGCAGTTTTACTCTCACTTACTGCGAATTTCGCTTTTGTTCCTACGCAGGCGAGCGCTATAGCAACTTCCTCCGCAGTCTCTGCGTTGCGCCCCCGCATGGCTGCCGCGGCGACTGTAGCCTCTCGGCCGTTGACCACCGAAGCTACTGTCGCTCCCGTCCAGCCACCCGCCTCATCAACATAGCTACGTCCGTTTTTCTCGACATTATCGAACCTCAGCTCTAGAGCTTCGGCTCTCTTGGCCCTGTGTTCTACGTTGAATTCTCGGCGTATATTTTTCGGGAAGTGGGACACTACCAAGGCGTTCCTTCGCTCCCTGTGGATTTCAACTTTCATTTCGATCCCTCTTTCTGGACTTATTCCAACTTTTTCTAAGATTACCCTGCCTGTTTCCGTTGTGCTGACTCTCTGGAATTGAGAGGCGCGCAACGCTTCCACTTGTTCTATCCATGTGTCATGTACCGCTAACGCAAGCAGTCGCTCCGTCGAGGTACCCATGGGTAGCCCCAGTGACTTTTTAATTCATTTCGGAATGAGGGAATCTAATTTCTCGCTGTATCCTGCTTTTATATCTAAGTAGTGTGTAGCGTAGAAAATTCTATAATTACGTAGGCCTCTATTTGCCGTAACAAGTTCGTCTTTCAACCCCATACATTTAACGGCGATTCTTCCTATGACTCCTGGAGATTGCATCGCGTATTGCTCCAACTTGTTAGGTGCCTCTCCGTTGTGTCCGTGGGATTGGATTATTAAACCCAAGATCCTTATTCTATCCACCTTTGGCGTCTCTATGCCCGGCACCTTAGTTACAATATCCCTTTGTTCTTTGTACCGGAGGTGCTCCTGGTTATACACAAGAAATTCTGACTTTTGCGGCGACTACGCCAACACCCTTTCGGCTTATTACTCGACAATGATATCTGTTGCGGCCTGTAACCCTTGTTTCCCCTGTGTGCATCGCTTACTCAGTTGACATGGAAATTGATATTGATACGTGCCACTTTGGAAGAATAAGAAAAAGCGCCTGCATCTGTGGAGAATGAAGATGTTCTCCCGCTCGCGCGCTCGGACCTCTCAGGGACCGCCACAGTTTTTACGTTTCGTCTCCGGCGGTTCCCCTTCGAATTGCTCGTAACATTTGGTGGAGGTGCTGGGTCAGCTTCCCGACTACCGCACTCCGCACAGCATCAAAACGGACCTTACACCTGTCCACGAGCGACCCAGCCTCCGTATCCGCGGAGAGTCGCCTGAATTTGGGCCCCTTCCTCCGCCTAAAAGAACGACGAAGCCCCGGCCATCGGCTCTAAATGACATGACCACTGACAACGGGTCCCCGGCGCCGACCCAGCCTAGCCCGGTGAGTCCAACTGCCATGGCCATTGACCCCGGGCTCCTGGCGCCGATCGTTTCCCACCCACCGCGAACACCGCCATCTTTTCACGGTGACGTTTTCGAAGACGCCGATGATTGGCTGGAGACCTTCGAGCGGTTCGCCCGCTACAACGGCTGGAGCGACGAGCGCAAGCTCCATATCGTATATTTTGCTCTAGAAGAATCTGCCCGGACGTGGTTTGAAAACCACGAGACTACCCTTCCCACCTGGGAGACGTTTTGCCAGAATTTTCTGACTACATTCCCGAACGCCGACCGCTGGGAGAAGGCTGAAGCTGCTCTGCACTCCCGAAACCAGAGCACGAATGAAAGTGTGCGCATGTACATCGAGAATATGGCCCGTCTGTTCAAGCGTGCCGATCGCAACATGACTGAGGAGAAGAAGCTTCGCCATCTGATGGGAGGGGTTAAGCAGGAGCTCTTCGCAGGCCTCGTACGTAGCCCACCCCGCACTGTAGAGCAATGTTTCACCGAGGCGACCACTATGGAGACGATGCTCTAACAACGGGCCCGCCAGTACAATCGGGACATCAACAGCATTGTGCCCGAAACCTTTTCGTCGTGCCTAGGCGGCAGTACAGACACAATACGCGAACTGATTCGGTCAGTTGTCTGGGAGGAACTCCAACGGTTCCGTCCACCCCAGGTTGCGCCTGGGCCCCTGGCAGCGCTGACAGAAATCGTCAGGGACGAAGTGCGGCAGGTTGCGCAGGCGCCTCCTGTTCCCGAAGCGTCGCCCCAATTCGATGCCCGACCCACATATGCATCTGTTGTACGTCGCTCGGCTGGCTATGGTCCCGCTACTCCGACACCTGCCATGAGCTGCATTGGCACATGTCACACAGCTGCACCTGGCTCCACTGTTCCCTCTACGTCTGCTGTCAGCAGCGCCACCCCATATTATGCAACTTTCCCTGCTACAGCTCAGCCACGTCCTCGGAAGACATATTTGTGGTGTACACTGAACCGTAGGCCTCTGTGTTACCACTGTGGGTAACCCGGTCATCTCTACCACCAAGTGGGTCTTCGCGGTTTCCGTCCTGATGCACCTTGTCCTCAGAACGGTGAACGACCGCCTGAGATTGCGGAGCACCTCTGGGCCCGCCAGACCCGTGTTTACTCTGGAAGGCGCGAGCCCTGTTCGCCTTCGCCTCTCCGCTATCGTGCGTCCGTGCCTTATGAGCCGTGCCTTTGCTGGAAAGCTTAAGAAGGTTCTGACACCGTGGACGGGGACCCCCATGTGCACCGCTTGTGGCCGCCTAATTTCCCCTGTTGGCAAATGCACGGCTAGGGTTGGAATTTGTGGTTACACGTACGTTGGTGAATTTGTCGTGCTTTCTGAGTGTTCGAGAGACTCGATTCTGGGGATCGAATTTCTGCAGGCGAACGGTGTTGTGAATGACTTTACGTACGCATGTGTCACGTTCTCGACCAAACAGGCCGTGGCCCGCTTTGACTCCCGAGATCCTTGCAGCAACTCTCTGCGCATTGTCCAGAATGACGTCACGGTGCCGCCACGGTGCAGTGTCCTGGTTCTCGTGCGGAATTACCTATTCCACGGATACGAGGGCCTGGCAGATGGCCATTCTCCACTGCTGCTTGAGCGGGGCCTTGTTGTTGCCCGAGGCCTCGTCCAACTACGTGACAGCCGTACCAACGTCCCCCTGACCAACTTTTCCTACGAATATCAGCACCTCGTCAGAGGCACGACTATTGCCTTCCTTCACGACGTTGCTGAGGTCCTAGGTTTGTGCACCTTGGGAGGATCCACTCCAGAGAATGCTGGCCCACACCACGCTCTTCAGTCGGTCAAAATAAATCCGGTCTTGCCATCTGTTAAGAAGGATATTCTGTCGGACCTATTGGCAGACTTTGCGGACTGTTTCGCTACGTGTTAGAAGGTCGGCCGCACTCCACTCCCCAAGAACCGTATCATCACTGATGCGACTTCGCGACCCGTCTGCCAGCGCACCTACCGTGTTTCGCCGATGGAGCGAGAAGCCATTCAATATCAAGTTGCCGAAATGCTTGCGGACGATGTCATTCGCCGTCCACTACCCCCATGGGCATCGCCTGTGGTTCTTGTAAAAAAAAATGGACAACACTGTGTTTCTGTGGTGACTATCGAAAACTTAATAACGTGACCAAAAAGGACGTTTATCGACTGCCCACAATAGACGACGCGCTCGACCGATTGCGGGACGCCCGATACTTCTCGTCCTTAGATCCTAAAAGTGGGTACTGGCAGTTCGAAGTGGACGAAAGAGACCGGGGGAAGACAGCTTTCGTGACGCCCGACGGCCGCTATGAGTTTAAGGTGCTCCCATTTGGTCTGTGCTCAGCACCGGCCACGTTCCAACGCATGATGAACACCGTTCTCTCCGGCTGGAATTGGCAGTCCGGTCTGGTGTACCTGGATGACGTCGTTATATTTTCGACCACGTTAGACCAACACTTGGAGCGGTTGCGCACTGTGCTACAAGCACTCAAATCCGCACAACTCACCATCAAAGCCGAGAAATGCAATTTTGGCTTTGAAGAACTTCGCTTTCTTGGTCACGTTGTCAGCGCACAAGGTGTTCGCCCGGACCCTGACAAGACCGCTGCCGTGTCAGGTTTTCCACGCCGAAGTGACAAGAAGGCCGTTCGCCGGTTTTTGGGTCTGTGCTCGTATTATCGGCGCTTTGTTCAAGATTTCTCGCGAATCGCCGAACCGTTAAACTCACTGACTCGAGACGACACGGCCTTCGTGTGGGGAAGCGACCAACAGGCTGCATTTGTCGAGCTTCGCAACCGTCTACAACAGGAATACAGCGAATACAGGAATTTTATTGCAAGATATGTATATACAGTACATAGCGTGTGCCCGCAGAAGCGCAAGCGCTTGTGGGCGGGCCACGGCAGTCACAACAGCATGCGCTCAATACAAAACGCTGAAATTGCACAATTTACAATGCAAAAAGAAGAAGAAGAAGAAGAAGAGAAGAAAAATTAGCAATAACACAAAGCCGAAATATTACGTATAGTTCAGTCAACAAATTTAGCGATTGATAATTATGTAACGCAAAGAAAATCTGGAGTTAATAAATAGAACACAAACAAGATAGAAATTAGAAAGCAACTCAGTATTTCCTTTCTTTAAAACTTTCAAACCACGCTTGCAGTCCAGATTTCACAGCCGTCAATGAATGACAATCAAACACCTTTGCAGGTAGTTTGTTAAAGTGGTAGAGTATATAGAACTGTCGTGTCCTTTTACCATAATGTGTATAAACCCTTGGAACTTTATAACGTGCTATGTGCCTAAGCGACTCTGGTTTTTTATCTGGCTGTTTAAACAGTGCTGAAAAGTAGTTTCTCAGAACTACCACCTGCAAGTACAAGTCATGCAGAGGAATAACTCCTGCCTTAACCATTCTGGTGTTATGGTCGGACTTCTCGTAAGCAGTGCCATACAATAAATTAGTGGAGATTCTGCACAGGAAACTATCTACCTTCTTAATCTTACAAGGTGCACAAGAACCATACACTGAAACACCGTATCTAAGGATAGATTCTCCTAAAGATCTATACACAGTCTGACGCAAGTTTATAGGTGTAGTGTATTTGATACGATAAAGCTGCACAGAAAGAGCACGGAGTCGTTTTAATAAATAGTCAATTTGGGAAGACCAACACATGTTGGAATCAAGATATAGGCCAAGATATTTAACACTGCTCGAGTAGGGTAGTGGCGAACATTCGCATTTGGCACAGTTGCTACCATGCAGAATAACCGACTGGGTAAGATCAACATTCTTGTGCGGATTTCTGAAACACATTAACACAGTTTTGTTTATGTTTATGTATATTTGATTTCCAGATAACCAGTCTACTATTTTATTGATATTGTACTGAAGTAATTTCAGTGCAAGTGGGCTTGATTCATGGGATATCACTAAAGCTGTATCATCAGCATACTGAAATAATTTTGCATTTAATGTTAGATTAACCATATCATTTACATAAACATTAAACAAAAAGGGTCCCAAAACAGGACCTTGTGGAACGCCGTACTGAATATGAGAAAAAGTACTAAATGATTCTTTAATTTTCACTACTTGTTTACGGTGCGAAAGGTAACTTGCAAAATATTGTTGGTATGGACCACGGAATCCAATACTTTCCAACTTACGTAACAAAACGGAGTGCTCCACGGTATCGAATGCTTTCGATAAATCCAAAAATAATCCAAAAACACATTGATTAACATCCAAGTTACCATTGATAATATCACAGCAATCTTCGAGAAGTTCAACCGCACCAATATTACGACGGAAACTATACTGTGTAGTACTCAAACAAGAATACTTCTCACAAAAACATGTCATATATTGGTGCACAATTTTTTCCATCAGGATGCTAATGACTGGAAGTATGGCAATTGGTCTGTAATTGGATCTGTCTTTTTTCCCGACTTGTAGATGGGTCTTAGTACTGAGATCTTCAGACCTGATGGTATTTCTCCGGTCTTGAAACACCCATTAAGTATATGTAAAAGTACATCTTTAAGTTTAGAGTAATTGTTTCGCAAATCACGCAGTATAATCTTATCGTAGCCTGGTGGTTTGCTGTATGGTAGCGTCCTAATAAGGTTCCACAACTCATCTTGATCAACAGGAGGAAAAGCAGCAGAATTAATTGTTTTCTTGCCTTGGTATTGAATGGTAGAAACAACAGTTTGTTTTTTAAGTTCCCTAATGGATAATACAAACGCATCATTAAAAGAATTTGCAATGGTCGAAGGATCTGCTTTCAGAAAAGTACAGAGCAACTTCTCATCCAAATTAGATTTCTTCTGTCTACCTAATAATTCATTTAATAGACTCCAAGTTTTCCTCGTATTGCTGCTACACCTAGAAAACTCAGCAGAAAAATATTGCTTCTTTGCTTGCCTTAGCATATCAGTAAGCTTATTACGATGTGCCCTATACTGCTCTTTCAAGGTAAGATTCTCGACGTCTTGTTTATAGTCATTCCATAGTTTGTCCTTCTCATGAGAAAGTCTAAGTATATCATTCGTTATCCATTTCTTCTTTGGATTTCTTAACTTGATTTTAACCTCCTTCGTGGAACTGGCATATATCTCATCAAACTTGGCTACTAACGAGTTATAAGCGTCAATGTGAGTTTGACTTAGCAGAGACCTCCAATCAAAAGTTTGAACGTGCTCATCCAAGCACTTGTTATCAATTATTTTTATCGTTCTAACGGTTTGACCCGGCGTTTCCCTTTCTTGCGCCTGAACACACAGCACTGTGAAATAATGATCCGCCACCTTTCTTCGTATTACTGCAGCGTTGGCGACATTACTCGGGAGTCTGACTGCTATATGGTCGATGCACGACTTAGTAAGTCTGGTGCCCATGACCTCTTCCCTGGTAAAACTAGAAATCATATTTTCTATTCCATATGAAGCTAGTAAATCTAAATAGCACTCAACACCGGGTGTCTTTATTTCGGAAAAGCAAATATTAAGGTCTCCAGCTATTATTACATTAATTCGATCGTGGTGAGTTAAAAATTCCGCAAGTTCAGAAAAAAATACTTCTAGTATTGAGTTCGGAGGGCGATAAACTGCTAGCACAATAAATGTCTCATCTTTGCAACTGAGTGAAAGAGCTACTACTTCCGCAGCAGTAAAAGCACAAGCTACTCTTTCAATGTGCCAGCATTCTTTAACAAATCCTAATACGCCACCACCCCTACCAGAGTCACGGCAACAAGAGAAAGATTGAAATCGTGGAAGAATAACCGTATCAGACTCATACTCGTTAACATTTGTTTCAGTCAAAAGTACAATATCAAGGTACCCAAGCAAATCAGAGAAGTAGATATTTAATAAATTCCAGTGCTTCTTGATGCTCCTTATGTTGATATGGATAAGATCTAGAGCAGAATTGACTTGGGAGTTAAACAAACTACTTCTGTGTGTATTCCAGTCGGTAAATGAGCCGAAGTCCTCACTCATGGTTACTCAAGCTTATCAAAGTCACATACGTTCTCAATTCTTATAGTTCCAGAGCCCTCGATCTTCCTCACAAAGATTTTGCCATTTTTCAACCATGCAAACTTGTACGACTTCTTTGCTTCCTGTTTAGTTTGCCACAACAACTTCTTTGTCTGGGCAGGCAGGTTCTCATTAATGTACACATCCTCTTCCTTAAGTGCGTAGCGTTTTTTATCCACTGTTCCTGAGCAGTATGTGAATGGAATTTTACTAGCACAGCTGGTATCTTTCCCTTTTGGGCAGGTAGTCGGTGCGCCACCTCTATGGACTGAAGCGTAGTCTCTGGAATCTCCATCCTACCTTCCAGTGACCTCAGTATAACGTCAAGGTCCTCATTTTGCTCAAGCTTGAGACCATGAATTTCTATGTTGTTGTACCTTGAGTAGGCTTCCAGGTCATTCAAGGCTGTGCTAAGATAACTCAGCGTGGCCGCCTGCCCCACAAGAGATCCCGCCAACTCCTCTGATTTCTCCTTTAAGGCAGAAACCTCAGCTGAATACGAAGCCACAGACACCTTCATTTCTTCATATTTGGAGGCGAGCAGTTCCATCGAAGTCTCAATGCCCGTAATTACCTGCCCTAGCTTCTCAATGTGTTCAAGCACTGAATCACTCTTCGAGCTGTGTGACTGTATAGCTTTGTCTAGCTTGTCAACTCTAGAACTAACCTTGGAAAGTTTCTCATCTAGCGAACGGATAGCCTTCATGAGCTCATTCATAGTCGGTTGCTTCCTTTCATCTTCACTGTATCAGAATTTTCTGTATCCTTCTGATGTGCAGACCTCAACGACATGCATGTCCGGCACACCCAGATTGATATGTTCAGTGTTTTCAAGGATTTCTTTGTAATCCCAGAGCATTTTCCAGAGTGATAAGAGCTCTTACATTCACTGCAGTTCAGACCGTTATCATCAGGCACTAGTTTTGAACAAACACCACAAAACCCATGGAAATAGGAGACATGATGAGGGGAAAAAAACAGTACACCAAAGTACTCTGATCGCAGTCCGACGAGGTGAACAGAATTCAAGCAATTGAGTGGTTGGAAAAAACCGCTTACCTAGAATAAAGTATAGGCGTTAGCATCTCGTTCCGCTCCCCGTCGGACTGCGATCTGTCGAAGATCCGGGGCCGTTTAAGTAGCTTCTGTCCGTTGCCGCCCTCCTTGATATCTGTGGCA
>JARKHS020028490.1:0-35199 GCA_030143305.2 Amblyomma americanum
TGGTTGACTGCAGCTGTATTTTGCTGATATTTCCCTCCTAGCCGCATCGTGGCGATGCTGCAGAATAGGCGGCAGTGATACGTGCCACTGTGGAAGAAGAAGGAAAATGGCCAGGCTTAGCTTGGTTAAGCCAAGAATGCGTTGCATATCTCGATGGAGTTCCGTGCTGCTCCGTTGACTCGATAGGATATGGACTCGATCGCCATTGAAACTGCCCGTGTAGCAGCGCTCGATCGCCTTTGAGTCGATAGACTACCGGTTCGAGGGCCCTCGAAATGCCCGTGTGACTGTCCCGGCGAAGGAGCGCAGCTCTTTTATACATATGCCGTGACGTCAATCATAGCGCAGCGCCCCTAGCGGGAGGAGCGGGAGTCAGGTGGTGGCTGCGGCCGCGCGCGACCGCGCGAGTTGGGGCCCAGCTTTTCCTCCGGCTGTCGTGACGTCACGTCACGTGGTTTAGTGGCTGCCCGGCCGCGCCCAAGGGCTGAACTGAGTGATTGCAATATGCAACGCATAAAAGCGCCTGCATCAGTGTAGAAAGAAGCTGTTGCCCTCTCGCTCGCGCGCTCGGACCTCTCAGGGACCGCCACAGTTTTTACGTTTCGTCTCCGGAGGTTCTACTTCGAATTGCTCGAAACAATATCTTGCGCATGCATTGTAGAATTTATCCCCTCTGGATCATTTATTCTGCCCGGAAGGCCTCTCAGTGCCATGCTGAAGAGAAGATGCGACGAGACCGAGCCTTGCGACGTGATTCTGCTTTCCAGCTCAATCGGGCGTGATTCTAAGTTTTGGAATCTCATACTGGCTTTCCTGCCCAATAGAAAGTGCTTGATCTATTCTTGAGTTCTCTTCTCCACTCCCAGCTCGTTCAGCCCGTTAAGGTTCGTCTCATGTTTGACATTGTCAATCGCTTTGGCGAGGTCTAGGCCCGAAATTGCTTTCGCGTCTTTGGAGCGCGAGTCTATGATGTCGTGTTGAAGTCGGAGCATCACGTCCTGCGTGCAAAAGTGTGGCCGGCAACCGACCATTTCCTGCGGCAACTGGTTGTATTGCTCCATGAAGTCCGTCAGCCTTGTTTGCACGACGTGCTCCATCAATTTCCCTACGCATGACTTAAGGGAAATTGACCTTTTGTTGTCTAGCTGCGGCGGTGTGCCCGGCATCGGTATGAGTATAATGTTGGCTTTCTCTCATTGTTCAGGCTGCTTCCCTTTGCTCCAAACTTCTCCGATATATGCGGTTGCGGTTGAGAATCGAATTGATTCATCGTTTAAATTCCTTAACATGTTATTCGTGACTACGCCAAGGCCCGGAGCCGTTTTCGTCTTTAGTCTGGCAATTTCTGTCCGTATCTCCGCCTCTGTAATGCGGGTGTCTAGAGCCTCATTCGAAGTCCCACCATAGTACTGGAGAGGGGAACGTTGGGTGTCCGCAGCGACGCCCTACTTAGATATAAAAGCCGGACAGACAGAGAAAATAGGTGCCCTCATAAGGAGATGTATTAAAAAGGCACTAGAGCTACCCATGGGTACCTCGGCGGAGCGACTGCTTGCCTTAATGGTGCATTTCACATAGACAGAACTAGCGAAAGCGGTGCACGCCTCTCGAATTGAGTGACTCAGCACAATGTAAACAGGCAATGTATCCTAGCAAAAGTGGTAATAAGTCCCAAAAGTGGGATCGAAATGGAAGTTGAAATCGACAGGGAACGAAGGAACGCATTGGTAGTCCCGCCTTCCCGAAAAATATCCTCCGGAGTTCAACGTAGAACGCAAGGCCAAGAGAGCCGAGGTTCTAGAGCCGAGGTTCGGTAATACGGTGAAAGCGGACGTAGCTTATGTTGATGTTGATGCGGTCGGTGGCGGGACGGGTGCGGATGCAGCTTCCGTCGTCAACTGCAGTCTCCGCGGGAGCCATTCGGGGGCGCAACATAGAGACTGCGGAGGAAGTTGCTATAGCGCTCGCCTGCGTAGGAACAAAAGCAAAATTCGCAGTAAGTGAGAGTAAAACTGCCATTCAAAATTTTGGAAGAGGCAGGATCTCACCGTGAGAGGCCAAGATCATTAACCAACAACCGCTGGATAGGAAATTTCTTTTAATGTTGACACCCGCGCATGCCGCCGTCCCCGGTAACGAAGCGGCTCACGAGCTAGCCCGAGTTGTCTATTTCCAGGTAGCCGTCGAGCCCCCCGAGCACCGGGGGAATGAGAAGCGGCTGAAAATTTATGGGTAAATTCTTAACCATTACCATTTGAGATGTAGGCTAGCTGTTGCCTCCACCAGACCAAAATTAAATAATACTTAAGCTTTTGCATGGACGAGGATACAAAACAAAATTTATGAACCCGGTAAGTGCTTACCATATGTACCCACAGCTGAGGTAGCATGATCGATACACACAGTGTGGGGCGAGACGGACCCTCGTCCATATAATTTGGGAGTGCCGAAATTCTCCCGGGGCGGGCAGAAATATTGATAGTAAAGATGCCTGGGAGACCCTGCTAAGAAGCCCGGACCCTGAGCTCTAGCGCAACGCCATCCATCTGGCGAAAGAGGCCGCTACCAGTCAAGGACTGCCAGCCGGCCTCTAACCGCGGACAAGGCACTCCTCGTCTTCCAGGCCTGCGTGCCGGGAGCGGGGAGAAACGTCTTTTCTGATGGAAGTAAAAGTTGTTCGATCAAATGCTCTTATGGCGTGATAGAGTGTCCACAGCGGTATGTGAGACAGTTACAGCACCATTTACTTGCCTCATAATAATAATAATTGGTTTTTGGGGTACGAAATGGCGCAGTATCTGTCTCATTTATCGTTGGACACCTGATAAACCTCGCCGTGAGGGAAGGGATAAAATAGGGAGTGAAAGAAGAAAGGAAGAGAGTGGTGCGATAGTGAAGGACTCCGGAATATTTCCGACCACCTGGGGATCTTTAACGTGCACTGACATCGCACAGCAGACGGGCGCCTTACCGTTTTGCCTCCATAAAAAGCAGCAGCCGCGGTCGGGTTCGAACTCGGGAACTTCGGATCAGTAACCCAGTGCCCTAGTCACTAAGCCACCGCGGCGGGTCATTTCCTTGCCTCAAAAACAGTTTTGTTTTCGTGTGCAGTGTGATGCCAGCGCACGTTAAAGATCCACAGGTGGTCGAAATTATTCCGGAGCTCTTCATGAGGTTGCGATATGTGATCAGCTGGTCTCTCGCGCTGCCTGTCTCTTCAGTAGGCGTCGCTCAGTTGCATGCTCGAGCAGTGGAATGGGCCGGTACCCAGACTATTTGGATGTGGTGAGGAGGCTGGGGTTGGAGACGACCATTTTATAAGCGGCAGCATCGATCTGCCCGAGGGAAAAATTTTGAATAGCGGTTTCTGAATCGCTCAGGATGAGAGTGCCAGTGGAAGGCGATATCGCTTGCGCGATGGCTGCTTCTTCGGCTTCTATCGCGGTGTGTGCCCTGATCGAACTTGGGGTCCTGTTTTTTTAGTTTGTTGGAGAATACGCTACAGTACCGCGAACAACGTACTTACCCTCCACCACACACATCGCTGAAAAAACAACAGATGACCTGGCGACAACTTCGGAGTCGAACCTTCCCCCCCCTCCCCCCAGCGCTGCTTGCGCTTTTCTTCCCTTCTACTCACACCCCCGAATGTTCTCTCTTTGGGACACGAGAGCCATATTCAAACACATTATGTTCATTTGCCGACAACAGCAAGCACCGGCCCAAAGGCCCCTCGCAGGCTCAGAGGGGTGGGAGGTGATGGTCTCTAGCTCCGACCCGGCCTCACAACTGAGGCTGGTGCAGCGGGCGAAGAAGGTCGTCGTTAGACACTTGCTGCTGGCCGCCACGCACAAACAGAAGCCAGCCATTGCTGCGTGGCAAAACTGCTTGCCGGCGAGCTCAGGAAACTGCTGCGAACGCTCCGGCCTACCCTCGACGCCGCGTGGTGCCAGCCTCGTCGCAGACGCCGGGCTTATGTTGAGCCGGAGACGCAGCCCTGTCGGAATTTACATGTTTACGAGGGTCGCGAATCGCGGTTGTTCGCTTCTCCTCTTGCCCCGGAACTCGGCTGGGTCTGGATTCACGCAGCTTGGTCACGTGACCTCGGCGTTTGAAAGCGCGGCCGTCGACGGACACCGGAGGTCTTCCTCCGGCAGCGGAAGAGAGCAGCTGCTCGGGGAACTGTCCGTACTTTCAAGGGCCTGAGGCCCTCCTTTAACGCGACAGCGTTAAGGAGCTCATGTCGCAGAAAAGCCGGTGTCGTCGGCGTCGTTGGCCGTGAGCGAAAAATGGCGCATCTCGGTGGGCGCCTGAAACACGCCGTACTGAAAGAGATTTTCCTTCCCTTTCGATGCGGTACGGGTGTCCAGCGAGAATGGTGACACAGGAGCTATTTCCTTTAGTTAAAATCACTTATAATTTTATTTTCTTTCCCTTACGACCCGGTTCGGGTGTCCACCGAGGTATGTGAGACAGGCGTCTTTCGCGCCGAACGGGCGATGGCGTTCGTTCCGTGCACTCCTTGGCAACGCTGCAACACGCTGTCGCGTCTTACTCTTAAAGACGAAGCTTAAGCGTCCCCCAAATTTTTGTTCTCATGGGTCGAATTCTCTGGATAAGGATGTAATTGCTAACCTTCACTCAGACCACAGCCAGTACCTCGCAGCACCCACCTATAAAATTTTTAACTGTAAGGATTACTGCGCAATTTCCTTTCCTCAAATCCAATCAAATCAAAAACGCGTCCTCTACAAACGCAAGTTAGACCGGACGCTGTTAAAACCACACGCGGTCGATACCAGTCAAACCCCCATATGGCGATTTCTTCCCTCCCTCACTTTGATCCTACCTGTCTAGCACAGATCAAGCTTGATTTGAGAAGTGAGACTTATTGCGCCTTACCTTGATAATAATAATAATAATAATTGGTTTTTTGGGGAAAGGAAATGGCGCAGTATCTGTCTCATATATCTTTGGACACCTGAATCGCGCCGTAAGAAAAGGGATAAAGGAGGGAGTGAAGGAAGAAAGGAAGAATAGGTACCGTAGTGGAGGGCTCCGGCATAATTTAGACCAGCTGAGGATCTTTAACGTGCACTGACATCGCACAGCACACGGGCGCAAAATCCAATTTCGTTTTTATGGAGGAAAAACGCTAAGGCGCCCGTGTGCTGTGTGGTGTCAGTGCACGTTAAAGATCCCCAGGTGGTCTAAATTATGCCGGAGCCCTCCACTACGGCACCTATTCTTCCTTTCTTCTTTCACTTCCTCCTTTATCCTTTGCCTTACGGCGCAGTTCAGGTGTCCAAAGATATATGAGACAGATACTGCGCCATTTCCTTTCCCCAAAAAACCAATTATTATTATTATTATTATTATCAAGGTAAGGCGCAATAAGTCTCACTTCTCAATTCCTTCATAAAAACGAAATTGGATTTTCGCGGGGGCTCAGTGGTTAGGGCGCTCGACTACTGATCCGGAGTTCCCGGGTTCGAACCCGACCACGGCGGCTGCGTTTGTATGGAGGAAAAACGCTAAGGCGCCCGTGTGCTGTGCGATGTCAGTGCACGTTAAAGATCCCCAGGTGGTCGATATTATCCCGGAGCCCTCCACTACGGCACCTCCTTCTTCCTCTCTTCATTCACTCCCTTCCTTATCCCTTCCCTTAAGGCGCGGTTCAGGTGTCCAACGATATATGAGACAGATACTGCGCCATTTCCTTTCCCCAGAAACCAATTATTATTATGTCCCGGTGAAAAACGCCAAGGCGCCCGTGTGCTGTGCGATGTCAGTGCACGTTAAAGATCCCCAGATGGTCGAAATTATTCCGGAGCTCTCCACTACGGCACCTCCTTCTTCCCTTCTTCTTTCACTCCCTCCCTTGTCCCTTCCCTTACGGCGCGGTTCAGTGTCCAACGATATATGAAACAGATACTCCACCATTTCCTTTCCCCGAAAATCAATTATGTCCCGGTGGACACCCGTACCTGGCCTTAAGGGATGGGATAAAGGAGAGAGTGAAAGAAGAAAGGAAGACAGTGGTGCAATAGTGGAGGCCTAGGGAATAATTTCGACCACCTGGAGATCTTATATACACTAACATCTCGCAGCACACGGGCGCATTTTAACGCGATAGCGTTAAGGGCCCCCTGTCGCAGAAAAGCCGCTGTCGTCGGCCTCTGCGGCGTTGGCTGTGAGCGAAAAATTTCAGAACCTATAATAAATAAACCAAGTAAGGAAATGGCAGGGTTGGGGAATCCGACCAGGGCCTACAGAGTGCGAGATGAGCACGCTCGTTGGTTTGGAATGAAGAAAGGCGCTTCTAGCGAATACGGTGTCTTTGCTTTAGAGACATGTACTCTGGTGTGTATTAGTATTTACGAGCATGGACATTGCAGAGGTCGCAGTTAAGCGAGGAGCAAATAACGTTTCCCCTACTTTTCTTCTTCGCTTGGCGCGCACGGAGCGCAATCAGGCGGCGCCCACTAAAACCATTCATTCCTCCTCCTCGCAATGTACGGCACTGCCCCAAGGCTCCTAACATGTAGCGCATCACAACAGGCACTGTTGGCATAGACAACACAACAGGCAGACATCTCTAATACGCAAGGCTGTCACCTCTGCCCTACGTCTTCCACGGACTGTTAGCACAAAACGTCTGCTGGCCACTGGTAGCCACAACACTGTGATCGAAATAAAAGAGGCTCAACACGCCAACCAATTAGTCCGCCTGAGTCTCACGGAAACAGGAGAACGCCTACTGCGGCAGCTCCGTCTCAATACACCCATTCCCACCCCAACTCCTACACCTTACATGATTTCTCTGCGCATGCAGGAACACATATACAAGAAGCCCCTACCGTGCAATATGAGCGCTAGCCTCTATCAGGGTAGGCGGCAGGCTCGAGCGAGATGTTACACCAAAACACAGGAACCACTCCGATATCCTTCATGTGGACGCGGAAGAAAATCCTGAAGGAAGTTTCACGGCTGTCGCGGCCTATGAAGACGGCACATAGGGGGCTGCCGCGACTATCCGAACTAATTGAACTGCAGAAGCCGATGGAGCCGCCATCGTACTTGCGCTGGCACACTCCTCCATTAACAAAAACATAACCGAAATTTGCACAGATTAGCAGGCCGCATACCGCCACTACCTAAAGGGCGTGCCGACGCCGGCCACACACCGTATTCTTGCCACTGCCACCTCTCTTGACGGAACGGTTACTCTGTCGTGGATCCCTGGGTATGCCTCGATCCCCGGTAATGAGTGCGTTCATGGGCTGGCTCGTGAACTCTCCTCCCGAACCACGGACGATCAGGCACCCAACCCTGCGCAAGAGGTCCCATCGGTCCTTTATACATATCATCAAATCACCATACTCAGCCGCATGACATTACCACCGCCCCACTGTACATGGATGAATGGATGGATGGATGGATGGATGGATGGATGGATGGATGGATGGATGGATGGATGGATGGATGGATGGATGGATGGATGGATGGATGGATGGATGGATGGATGGATGGATGGATGGATGGCTGGATGGATGGATGGATGGATGGATGGATGGATGGATGGATGGATGGATGGATGGATGGATGGATGGATGGATGGATGGTAGGATGGATGGATACGGCTGAACTCTTTAAATCGGGCGGTGGCTCAAGCCACCTAGCCATGGCATTGAAATTTTACTCTTGATATTAGCCACCTTGTCGCCCTTATCCAGCGCCACATGGCGACAATTACAGACGGGCTGCTTTATTTCACCCTACCGTCTCTAATGCTTTCACCATATTTTTCCTGCTCATTGTAACACCTGTGGCGTGCCCAGATCCACACTTTTCCACTACCTTTGGGAATGTATTTCGCCACAGGCAGCATCCCCCATCCCCAATCCCACTCATTCTTCCTGGGAGGCTGCTTTACGGACCGCTCAACGCGCCGGTCATAAATGGCTGGTGGACCGGGCTTTATGTGAAGCACAAGCCCGTTGACTCCTGGACCAGTAGGAACCACCCTGGAAGATTTTTTCATCTAATAAAAGTTGTTGCCATCCATCCATCCATCCATCCATCCATCCATCCATCCATCCATCCATCCATCCATCCATCCATCCATCCATCCATCCATCCATCCATCCATCCATCCATCCATCCGTCCGTCCATCCGTCCGATCCATCCGTCCGTCCGTCCGTCCGTCCCTCCGTCCGTCCGTCCTCCGTCCGTCCGTCCGTCCGTCCGTCCTTCCGTCCGTCCGTCCGTCCGTCCGTCCGTCCGTCCGTCCGTCCGTCCGTCCGTCCGTCCATCCATCCATCCAGATAGCGCGCCGGCAGCGCCTCCCGCTCGTATTGTTCGGGCACATTGGGGCGACGCGGGGACGCAGAAATCACGCGGTGAGCGGCGAACAACGCAGCGCACATCCAAGGCGCGTTCACCACGAAGCTTGCGGTTCGCTGCCTGTTCGTTCGGCGCGGAAGCTATGCTGGCGTTCGTGGCATCGGGTTTGTCGAGAACGATGTGCCGATGTACTACTACTTTAACTCGAGCCCCGCGCGTTTGGGCAAGGCGCCTGGCAGCGCTTCTACATGGTTTACCACTCCGCGCGTCCGTTTCACCGTGAGTAGCATCAGGAGCATCAGGTTCACGCGGCACCTTATGCATATATGGGAATTACGCGTTCGCGTCATACCCTCAAGGCGGAGCTTGAGTGTCCCTCCAATTTGTGTGTATCGCCTCCATCGAAATCTGGCCGCCGCGGTCGGTTTAGAACTCGGGTACTCCGGCTCAGTAGTCGAACTCCTTAACCACTGAGCCACCGCGGCAGGTGACGTATAATGAATTCAAGCCCGGGTACTGCGGCTCGGTAGACACGCTTCTTTTCCTCAAATCCAATCTTGAGTTACCGAGATCGACCCAGCCCGCGGCGGCCGCGTTTCGATGGAGTCGAAAAGCAAAATGTGCACAGTAGTGTGCGTTGTCAGTGCAAGTTAAAGATCCTCAGGTAGTCGCAATTATTCCGGAGGCCTCCAATATGGCGCCTCTTCCTTCCTATTTTCTATCACTCCTTCATTACCCCTCCCTTCATGGCGCAGCTCGGGCGTCTTCAGATATATCTGATACAGTTACTGCGTCATTTCTTTTCCTCAAAACCCCATTTTTATTTCTCCACTTCGCGGGTTCGTACTCGACCGCGGTGGCTGCGCTTTTATGGAGGAAAAACGCTAAGGCGCCCGTGTGCTGTGCGATATCTGTGCACGTTAAAGATCCCCAGGTGGTCGAAATTATTCCGGAGCCCTCCACTACGGCACCACTTCCTTACTTTTGTCTTTCACTTCCTCCTTTATCCTTTCTCTTACGGCGTGGTTCAGGTGTCCAACGATATACAGGACAGATAATGCGCAATTTCCTTTTCCCAAAAAATCAATTATTATTATTATTATTATTCTCCACTACGGCACTTCTACATTACTTCTCTCACTCCCTCCATTAGCTCGTCCCTTACGTCGCGGATTTGGAGTCCAACGAGATATAAAAACAAAAATTGGGTTTTTGGGGAAAGGAAATGTCGCAGTATCTGTCTCAGAGATATCGGCAGACACTGGAACCACGCCGTAATGGACGGAATAAAGGAGGGGCAAGAGAACAAAGGAAGAGGTGCTGTAATGGAGGGTTCCGGAATAATTTCGACGCCACGGGATATTTAAGGTACACTGACATCGCACAGCACACGGGCGCCTTTGCATTTCGCCTCCAACGGATCGCGGCCGCCGTGGTCGGGTTAGAACCCTGGCACTCCGGATGAGTAGCCGATCGCCCTCACCACTGAGCCACAGCGGCGAGTACGTAATTTAGTGCCTCCTGCCTCCTCCCGTTTTTCGCGCTGGGGTGTCTACCGAGATGTGAGATGTTTACTGCGTCATTTCCTTTCCAAAAAAAGCAATTTCCTAATTTTTTTTCTACAGCACAGTTTCGATAAGTACAGAGAAGTGAGTTCCTGTGCTATTCCTTTCCACGTTGTGCGCTCTAAGCTTGCAAATTTTCCCTATATCTAGCAGAAGGGCTCCTGAAGTGCGACCTTTCAATTAATGGTGAATAGCTAAGGCTTGATGTTTTTTTTTATTATCATTTCTTCAGTACAGTACGTAACATCACTGTCTGGATCCTTAGCCAAAGGCTAGTTATGGATCCATGCAATAAAAGCAAAGAGATTAGTGAGAACAAATGATTTCTACTGCATGCCAAAATAATACACATAAGAATGGTGGAAAAATGCAAAGCGTACAAGCAAGATGGTTCAAATTACAGAAATACAAGAGGGCTCATGACAGAAAACATATAAAGACAGGAACAGCATTTTTTATACAAAATAAAGGCAGTTGCCTTAGAAGTGATTATTCAATGACGTATGAATGGCAAACCCAACATAGACACTACAGAGAATAATAAGAGACAATCACTAAGCGATTTGCATTGTAAATCAGGTAATTATTAGTGACAGAAAAAAGGTATTTAGTGAAATATAAGGATTGGACGTTGCAAAGACTGCACAGAGGATTTTATTCCAAGTTTTTACCCCTTGATACTCGAAGCGGTGCTGGCCATAGTCATTGCGAGATGTAGGAACCAGAAATATTCCCTGTGCTGCTGAACGGCTGTTAGTTGGGGCTCTATGAAATGTGTTCAAAGGAAAGGGGGAGGTGCCGGAGAGGACTCTTAGTACGAGTAGTGCAACGCGAAAATCTCGAAGCTGCAATGCCGGCATTATTTGGAGTCTAAAAAACAAAGGGCGAGAAGGCGTATATGGTGTTGTGCAAGTCATTATTCTCAGTGCCCGCTTCTGCAGGCGTAAAACAGGTTCAATGTAAGTGATGTAAGTGAACCCCCATAATTCTATACAGTAAGTTAATTGGGACTGAAAGAAGCTAAAGTATATTGTTTTTAGTGTGTGTATTTCGAAATGTCGCCGAGCTTTGGCCAGAACGAAACATGCATAAGATAGTTTGCTACGCAATTTTTCGATATGCGGTTTCCAGTTTAGTGCAGCGTCCAAGGTTACACCCAAGTACTGAATAGTCTTAACTTCTTCAATTTCTTTATCTCCTATCGTTATTGCGGACCAGGTATTCTGGTATTTTTTATAAGGGGATGCAAATATAATATATTTAGTCTTGCCTATGTTCAAAGTGAGTCTATTTGTTAAAAACCATTTATTGACTCTCTGAAGTTCTGAGTTTAAAGTATGCTTGGCTGTTTCAACGGAATTAGCGGTCACCAACAATGAGGTGTCGTCGGCGTACATAATGGCACGGGTATTTATTAGGCAATCGGGTAAGTTGTTTATGTAAAGTGTAAAAAGTATAGGCCCCAGTACTGAGCCCTGCGGAACACCTACGGAAATAGAATGCGAACTTGACGCGTGTTCGTCAATAATAACACACTGCCGTCGCCCAGTTAAATAGCTTCTAAAGAAATCGAGTGATACACCTCTGAACCCATATCGTTCTAGTTTCTTGCATAAAATATCGAGATCCACAGTGTCGAATGCCTTCTTAATATCCAGGAATACACCAACAGAAATATTGTTATTATTGAGTGCTTCATTGATTGAGTCAGTTATAGAAAGCACAGCCGTGGTGGTCGATCTAAATTTCTGAAAACCATGTTGGGACGTTGACAGAATTGCATTTTTAGTCAGGAATTGCGTAATTCTTGTAGCCAATAGTTTTTCAAACAGAGTGTTGATACAGCTAAGGATCGAGATCGGTTTATATAGTTTCCGAGTTCATTAGGATTCCCACTTTTGTAGATAGGGACTACCTTGGCGAGCTTCAAAATATCAGGATAGATGCCGGACAGAAACGCTTTATTAAATAAAGATGCTAAGGTGGCAGCTAGGACGCCACTGTTGTTTTTAATTATGGAAACCGGAATACCATCGAGACCCGTGGCCTTAGTAGCATCCATTGAATTAAGTGCACTCATTACTTCGTCACTGCTTATTTATATAAAACCGAAGGTCTTTTCAAGATACTCAGGCAGAGAAGGTTCGTCTGTGAGACCCATACTTAAACGTAAATCAGCACCCACTGAGCAGAAATGATCGTTAAACTAATCTGGGGAAAGGGCCAGGTCAGGAAGTATTCTTTTTGATGGAGTAGGCTGAATTATCGAGTTCACTGTAGCCCAGAGTTTCTTAGAATTGCCGGCGCATGCGTTTATTTGGTTACTAAAATATAGCTTCTTCTGTACACGCATGGCAGCAACAGCTTTATTTCTATGAATCTTATACTGAGCACTATAATATGCGTTCCCTCTGTTTTGTTTCATTTTGGTGTGCCAGTGGTCGCGCGTTTTTATCATATTAGCACAGCTGCTGTCACCCAAGGGCACACTGGATGTGTATAGTACGTTTTTTTCTGCGTAAAACTACAATCATTTATCACAGCTTTGATTCTATCGACAAGGCTGCAGCAGTGTTCATTGGCATTCATATCGGCGAGGTCTGCAAAGCTCATTTCAGAGAGCCTGAGTGCGCATTTTTGATAGTCAATTTTCTTCCTAAGCTCGCATGTGCTGTCAGAAGTTCTACGGCTATCTCTATCGTCTACGCGGTATAAGAAGGCAATCGCGAAGTGATCTGCCACTGCTGTATCATATGCCCCAGCCAAATAACTAGGTGGCACGAAATTGCATATCACATGGTCGAGGCATGTCAAGCTGGAACCTACGATTCGGGTCGGAGTAGAGATAAGATTCGTAAATACATATGAAAATAACAGGTCAGTGTATTCGCTGTGGTTGGCACCTAAAGTATCAATATTAGTATCGCCGACGATGATTGCTTTTATGTTCTTATCGGTTATGTGTATAAAAACAGATTCAAGATCATTCACAAACTTTCTACGATCTGCGTGGGGGGCTCTATAAACAACACCAACCATGACACCCTCAAGTTCAACAAATAGAAATTCCGAACTGCTACTGACGGATGCGTTAAGATACGGATAGTCGCAGTGTACAAGGGTCTTTTTAATGTACAAACCTACCCCTCCTCCTCGATTGTTCGAAATGCGGGGACGGGACAGAAATACATAATTGGGAATGTTATTGCTTTCACCGGGCATCAGCCAGGTTTCTGTAATGGCTATAACATCGTCGGAAATATTTTGCACAGTATGCTCTCAATCGCTGAGAGAACGTTGGAAAAAACTAACGAAATTCACTCAGAATACCAGTGCACCTTCGAGCGTTTCGTGCATTAACGTCGACCGTATGGTCAGCAGGGCCCGATGGATGCGTTAGCAGTTGGTAATCGCAGTATCGTATGTCAACACATTAAATTCATCTTATGTATGACATCTGTCTTCATTTCAAAACAAATTCAGCATTGGTAGGCTTGGAGAAATGCAGGCCATCACGACCTCATCTTGTTTCGCTTTTAGAGAGAAATAAAGATGAACCTGAAAGGCATCACGGGCGAGAAGGGTAATGGATTGAGATGTAGAAAAGAGAGTGGAATTGCAGATCACTTTTTCGCGTGTTCTTGAAAATCATTACTGATAGGCTACACAGGGCACATACTGAAAATTTGTAAAGGGCCAAAAATCATGGCTGCTGTAAGATGACGAGGACTTCAGCGTCGGAGCGGTCCAGCTGCCACGAGGGCACACTCACGCCCAAACTGAGGGCAGTGACAAAGTAGGCGCTTAGTTGTCCCGTCGCACCTGCAGTCATCAGACGCAGGAGAGTCTGCCATAGCGATTAATTGGGAGCAGGCATTTGTAACGGCGCTATCAGCCAAATGCGACACAAAAGCGTAGAATCGCAGCGGAAGAGGCCTGATAGAGGACGATGAAATAAACAACCACGAAAGAAAATGGAGAAAGAAACATTCGGCCACAGAACGCTTCGCAGCGACGATGTGTAGAATTACTATATACTACAGAAAGAAATTGATGTTATGTGCGCGTAAAATGTTTTAAAACACCACTTTTTCTGTATCTTCATCGGAAAAAAAATACTACACTGGACATAATTTGCAATCAGTGCAAACTGCCAAAGTGCCAAATAATTCATATCCCAGTTCTTGTAATAGTTCATTTCCAATTTTACATTTTCGCTGCTCTCTAAACAGCAGCAACTCTTCTGATAAATTTAAAGAATATAAATTAAGAAAACAGCGAATGTAGACAAAATGATGATAGCAGCAGTTAAAGTGTGCACTAGGAAGAGTCATTTCCAAGCTGTTCTCGCCTGCCCGGACCTGGACGTTCAGTCCCGGGCACCGGAAAGAGCACAGGAAGTCGCCGACAGTCTTAAAATGCCGGCCGGCTGGAGCGGCTGAAGTAACCAAACAATATCACAATCTTCCTGACAATAAAAGTTCTCTCTCTTTCTCTATCACGAATGTATTTGAATTAACAATAAAGGTGGCAAAAAGAGGTAATACTAGACTTCTTGCTGCCAAGCTCATCGGAGTGCATAAAAATGGAGGAATCTATTAAACGCTGGGCAGACTCCTTTAACGGTTGAAGGGATTAAAATATGACGAAGCATTCTATAGCAAGATACGAGTGCCAAGCAGTACAGACGAATCCTTCTGCTCCTCTACAAAGTATGTTTTTTTTTAAAATTTGCCTTAACAGCGCATATGAGGCTACCGATTGTATATAGCGAGTTTTTTCTTACTCTTCGTAAGAAGCACAAAAAGTAATCAGTACTAAGTATGATTAGAAGAGTGAATACTTTTGTTGACAGACTTTTGGACTTGAACAAATATTACATTAACATGGTTTTTACACATTAGGTTATAAGTAGTGGAATCAAATAAGCACAATATTTTGCCTCTGCAGTGTTAAGAACCTCAGGTAAGGGCGGATATGTAGCGGAACGTTAAATTTTTTTTGCCGTTAGCCTTCAATCCGAATGTCTTCACGGGCATATTTCAAGCAACGCTTTTTCGTACTTCTGCATATTGCAGAAAGCGCACGCAAAGCAACAGCCAGTAGCCGCGGACAGCAGGTCAAAATTATGAATATTTGTGGGTCGGACATGATATATCTTGGAAAATAAATACGGCCATCAATTTTGCTAAGAGTTTAATGACATTTTATTGGTACGAAGAAAAACGTCAGAAACATTTATTATCTGGTCGCATTCATTGCACACATACAATTTTCAATGTACACTGAGGACGTGGCTGTAATTGAAAACGTAAATTCAATAAGCTAGAAGAAATGCGGCCGTCGACCCGAAATAATCGGTTTGTATCTAAGAAGCTGCGCTATAAATTCAGCCACTTCGAAACAGTGGCCACACGACCTTTTTGATAAATGCAGTACGAACCTGAATCGATTTCCGTCAACAGAATTAAATCGTCTTCTCCTCTATAAATGCTTCTCTGGCTCCGGAAACTTTTCCACATTTCGAGAAACAGCCAGAAAATTCATTTTAACAGCAAAGAATGTATTTTTGTTTTGCTCCCTGTTCGTTTAAAACGAAAGACTCTCTTTCAGCCAAGTTTTGCAGAACTTTGGCTGCAACTTGAAATTTTGAAGGGAAACACGTCAGTACGAGACAATAGTTCTCAGAGGCGACAAGGAGATGTAGAAAATGTCGAAGAAGATTTTGGCGAAACCAAAAATGTTTTTTATGTCATCCTGCTTTAGTGCCTCAGAAACAAACTCTTATGCGAGCATCGGGGATTCGTTTGAATGCATTTGTTGAAAACATTGATTATATCCGAGGATGACACTCCGATGCCCGTGATATCCAAGGCAGCATACTTAGATTCGGTTTGTCCGAAGTTAACACACGAAAGGTTGTTATATCCGAGGAGGCATATACTATTGTTCGTTGTATTGGAGAGAGTGCACTAATTTCGTATAGGTAGTGTAATAATTTCGTTGCCACCTGACCACCGTGGCTGGGGAGCTAGTTGCCACTGGCTACTGAGAGATGACGGTTGTCATGATTTATTCAGTGTGTGAGTACGGCACACCAACAGCTCTCTCTCCTTGATTAAGCTTTAAAAGCCGCACTTAATGTCTCTGCGTCTCGGGAGACTTTCGCTTCCGTATACACGCAATAGCTGGATATTCGTTTCTCACTCGTACGGGAGCCTTTACAATTTTGTTGACCGCTGTTCATTGCGGCCAAAGGACGCTGGAATAGTTAGTTAAGATAACTGTAAGAAGAGAGGTCATGTAATTACATGATATACCTATAGGTGCACAGCGACCTTTCAGCCAGGTGCTGTATAACGAGAGCTAAGCATGGTCTACTCAAATTTTTCTTCCAGCATTTATAAGGTTTTTTTGTACATTATCGCAAGCTTTCTTTCAGCAGACCAAAGCACTTTCGTTTACTTATAACATTAGTCCTAGAGGCTTTTTTTATCCGGTCACTATATGCTTTAGGAGAGTTAACTGCTGGGCTAGTTGGTGTTGCATACTGAAAGAAAGATTTTGCGCCTAACACACACCACACACAGAAAGAAGACGACACCACGGGCGCACACTTCAACTGTTTATTGAGGGTTAAGCACTCGACATATATAGGCCACGCAACAAAACACCGCGCATGCGTACAAGGTAACATGAAAAAAACACTAGCTGATAAGGCGCGATAAAAACTTGCGCTCAGCCTCATAAAGAAAAACCGATGTATCACCAACACAGTTAGGGCCCGCTTTCTTGATGTAGAACGCTTCCAGAGTTTCTCGGGATGTCTGACACCTGCCTCTACCCAAAGTCCTCGCCTCACGAAACCGTGGGAAGCAATCGGTGCAGGCTCTGCAGTGAACCACAAGTCGCTCACCTTCGTTATTTTTTATATCTAGTGCATGCTCCCTAAGCCGGTCATTGACACAACGCCCCGTCTGTCCAATATAGGATTTTCCGCAGGACAGAGGAATTTCATAAACCACATTTGTGGCACACTTCACGAAACGCTGGCCATGTTTCTTCTGGCAGCCAAGCTTTTGCCTATCGCAAGTAATGCGACGGCTTAACTGGGAAAGCTTTTGGGGAGCCGAGAATACCATCGGTACATTATACCGGTTAGCGACTTTTTTCAAGCCGTGCGTGACCTTATGAATGTATGGGAATACTACAGGCCACTCTTTCTTCTTCGGTTCTACCCTGCTTACCCCAGCCTTCAACTTCTTCACAAGCGTTCAGCCACAGGGACCAATACCGACTCAGGGGAGCCAGCTGCAACGAGCCTGCTCAATTGGTTGCAAAAACTTGCCTCCATTTCATGCACACACGACTTCCGGAGCGATGACTCCAGGCAGAGGTTGGAGATGCTTCTTTTTACAACTTTGGAGTGGGCCGAATTGTACGGCAGGAGCTCTTTCTTCGCACGAGGGGAGTAAGCCCAACAGATGTGCCCATCTGAAAACTTTAGCTGTAAATCTAAAAACTGAAGCGTCCCATTATCCGGTAGCTCATAGGTAAACCGTAGCCCTTTACCTAGGTTTCTAAAATCATCTAAAACACTCCTAACAGTAGCCTGATTCGAAACGGAGTACTTCTTGTTTAAAACTACTAAAAAGTCGTCCATGTAACGAAACACCTGAAGGACTTTGTCATTATTAAAATGGTTAAAACGATCGTGTAGAGAGCGATCGATAAAAGATAAAAAGATATTGCACAGTATAGGGGCAATGCACGAGCCTATGCATATGCCTTTCTTCTGCAAGAACGGTTGCTCGTCAAACAAGATAAAAGTACTACGGAGATAAAATTCTAAAAGGACTAAAAAGTTATCAACAGTGATGCCAGCGGCATTTTGGAAAGCCAATGGGCCGCTCTCGTCTATGCACATTTTAACAGAGGCAAACAAGTCCGGATAGGGCACTGAATAAAAAAGGTCTTCTACATCTACGGAAAAAGCATATTCTATGTCATTCTTTTCTTCGAAAAAATGGGCTACTTCCCCTGAACTTTTTGTAAGCAATGGATCAGTTATAATTAGGCTATTCAAACTTCTCTGAAGGAACTTACTCACGCAGTGCTGCCAGGTACCCGCTTCACTCACAATGGTACGGAATGGCGCTTCGGGTTTATGCGTTTTAACGGAATAGAAAACATGCAACGCCCCCCCCCCCCCATCACTCTTAGTTATATCTTTAGCTAGTCCATGCAAATCTAGGCGCTTACAAAGTTCAATAGCTTTGCTCTTAATTCTAGTTCGAGCTTTTTTCACAACCATGAAATTTTTGTTCACCGCCTGCGCAGCTTTCTCCCTATACATAGAACTAGGCAAAACTACGAAGCCACCTAACTTATCTGCCTGCAAAAGGCCGGGTTCATTATCCTTGAAGAATTTCACTATAGAACGAAAGGGGTCTTTAGGGCAGTCCTGTTCAGTCCGCGTGACACTCTTGGCAAGGCTGTTCACACCATCAAGAAGGCAGCGCTCCCGATCTTCTTGTGGGGCCTTTTTCGCCATAGCCCTGTTTAGGGCCATCAGTTCGTGGGGTGGGACCAAAGGCTGCAGTCCAAACTTAGGGCCTTTTT
The DNA here is from genome assembly GCA_030143305.2 of Amblyomma americanum. Taxonomy (NCBI): domain Eukaryota; kingdom Metazoa; phylum Arthropoda; class Arachnida; order Ixodida; family Ixodidae; genus Amblyomma; species Amblyomma americanum. Next base: position 18,535 of record JARKHS020028490.1, read on the forward strand.
GAAGAACGTTTGAAATGTTGGAGGGAATACAGGCACTTCCCATGACTGTAAGATTTCCATTTCCACTATCCTGCGTTTTCGGTTTTCCTTTGGTTTTAAGGATGAATTTCAAATTCCAATTCCTTAGAAGCGAAGCTGCTCGTTTGACCGAGATGTGGTGGATTTGGAATTTGAAATTCATCCTTAAAACCAAAGGAAAACCAAAAACGCAGGATAGTGGAAATGGAAATCTTACAGTCATGGGAAGTGCCTGTATTCCCTCCAACATTTCAAATGTTCTTCAAAAACGCCGTAAGTTTGGACTGCAGCCTTTGGTCCCACGCCACGAACTGATGGCCCTAAACAGGGCTATGGCGAAAAAGGCCCCACAAGAAGATCGGGAGCGCTGCCTTCTGGATGGTGTGAACAGCCTTGCCAAGAGTGTCACGCGGACTGAACAGGACTGCCCTATAGACCCCTTTCGTTCTATAGTGAAATTCTTCAAGGATAATGAACTCAGCCTTTTGCAGGCAGATAAGTTAGGTGGCTTCGTAGTTTTGCCTAGTTCTATGTATAGGGAGAAAGCTGCGCAGGCGGTGAACAAAAATTTCATGGTTGTGAAAAAAGCTCGAACTAGAATTAAGAGCAAAGCTATTGAACTTTGTAAGCGCCTAGATTTGCATGGACTAGCTAAAGATATAACTAAGAGTGATGGGGGGGGGGGGGGGGCGTTGCATGTTTTCTTTTCCGTTAAAACGCATAAACCCGAAGCGCCATTCCGTACCATTGTGAGTGAAGCGGGTACCTGGCAGCACTTCGTGAGTATGTTCCTTCAGAGAAGTTTGAATAGCCTAATTATAACTGATCCATTGCTTACAAAAAGTTCAGGGGAAGTAGCCCATTTTTTTCGAAGAAAAGAATGACATAGAATATGCTTTTTCCGTAGATGTAGAAGACCTTTTTTATTCAGTGCCCTATCCGGACTTGTTTGCCTCTGTTAAAATGTGCATAGACGAGAGCGGCCCATTGGCTTTCCAAAATGCCGCTGGCATCACTGTTGATAACTTTTTAGTCCTTTTAGAATTTTATCTCCATAGTACTTTTATCTTGTTTGACGAGCAACCGTTCTTGCAGAAGAAAGGCATATGCATAGGCTCGTGCATTGCCCCTATACTGTGCAATATCTTTTTATCTTTTATCGATCGCTCTCTACACGATCGTTTTAACCATTTTAATAATGACAAAGTCCTTCAGGTGTTTCGTTACATGGACGACTTTTTACTAGTTTTAAACAAGAAGTACTCCGTTTCGAATCAGGCTACTGTTAGGAGTGTTTTAGATGATTTTAGAAACCTAGGAAAAGGGCTACGGTTTACCTAGGAGCTACCGGATAATGGGTCGCTTCAGTTTTTAGATTTACAGCTAAAGTTTTCAGATGGGCACATCTGTTGGGCTTACTCCCCTCGTGCGAAGAAAGAGCTCCTGCCGTACAATTCGGCCCACTCCAAAGTTGTAAAAAGAGGCATCGCCAACCTCTGCCTGGAGTCATCGCTCCGGAAGTCGCGTGTGCATGAAATGCAGGCATGTTTTTGCAGCCAATTGAGCAGGCTCGTTGCAGCTGGCTTCCCTGAGTCGGTATTGGTCCCTGTGGCTGAACGCTTGTGAAGAAGTTGAAGGCTGGGGGAAGCAGGGTAGAACCGAAGAAGAAAGAGTGGCCTGTAGTATTCCCATACATTCATAAGGTCACGCACGGCTTGAAAAAAGTCGCTAACCGGTATAATGTACCGATGGTATTCTCGGCTCCCCAAAAGCTTTCCCAGTTAAGCCGTCGCATTACTTGCGATAGGCAAAAGCTTGGCTGCCAGAAGAAACATGGCCAGCGTTTCGTGAAGTGTGCCACAAATGTGGTTTATGAAATTCCTCTGTCCTGCGGAAAATCCTATATTGGACAGACGGGCGTTGTGTCAATGACCGGCTTAGGGAGCATGCACTAGATATAAAAAATAACGAAGGTGAGCGACTTGTGGTTCACTGCAGAGCCTGCACCGATTGCTTCCCACGGTTTCGTGAGGCGAGGATTTTGGGTAGAGGCAGGTGTCAGACATCCCGAGAAACTCTGGAAGCGTTCTACATCAAGAAAGCGGGCCCTAACTGTGTTAGTGATACATCGGTTTTTCTTTATGAGGCTGAGCGCAAGTTTTTATCGCGCCTAATCAGCTAGTGTTTTTTCATGTTACCTTGTACGCATGCGCGGTGTTTTGTTTCGTGGCCTATATATGTCGAGTGCTTCACCCTCAATAAACAGTTGAAGTGTGCGCCCGTAGTGTCGTCTTCTTTCTGTGTGTGGTGTGTGTTAGGCGCAAAATCTTTCTTTCAGTAGGTCACTATATGAGACGCAAAAGCGTTAAGGAATGTTTTTGTGCACCAGAGATTGAAAGTTTTCATATCACTAGCTATATAATTCAATTCGTCTAAATAAGAATTTTTATGGATTCAGTATGAAGCGTATGGAGTCGGCATGGACTATATGGAAGAGCGTATTATATCTTGCGGGCTCAGTATGAAGTCATGTTCACTCTATATAGAAATTGTAGGAAATAATTTGGTATGCTTATGGATTTGTACTCTGTAGCGTATGGACTACATATTCCCATAATTGTATACCAGCGGCGCATAAGAAAAGTTTCAGCAGGAGAGGAGGCGGAGTGCAGTTCTAGGGAAATATGATTGCGTATAAACGACAACTTTGCGTAACTGCCATCCCAAAGGTGTATCCAAACAACCCGGCGGGCCAGTTCTTGAACTGTGCAGATTACGAGGCGACTCTTAATGATAGACAGAAGGTAAAACTCAGTCTAATCAGAACAAGATCATTACTGCGCTGCCAATTTCCCTCTTTCTTATTTCCCAGCTCTCGACTTCAAATACAAAGCTTAGCGAGCAACTTTGACGGGCATCTCATTTCATTTCCACGAGAATGTACGCGGGGAACTCGGAAAGAATTTTCTCCGGCTTATTTCATTATGTACGCAATAATTTATGCCTTAGTTATTTGCTTCTCTTCAATAATATCCTTAATTTGAGTTGTTATATTGGAGTTGTTCTTTTTAAGTCTCGTCATTTTTTTAATGTAAAGTGCAATAATCTTTACCCTGCTAGCATAGATGTATCGTTGGAGCGAGAAACCGGCGACTGTCGTCCGGCGTCACGCTGTCCACCTATTAACCATGGGAGGCGGATTAAGGGAAGAGGTTTGGAAGAGCAGCCTGGTTCTACAAGCCGCACAAAGAAAAACACACAATTTCGAGCAAGACTCCCGACAGAGCGAACAGATCATTTGCGCGTGCTGGGGCTTTAGGCCACACGGTTATCGGCGCAGGTACCCTCCGCATGTTAAACTTTGTAAAGCTTTGTATATCGCTTGCATCAACTTACATCCGTGCCTCTAGGGCTGTGCTTGGGAAATCGTTGTCTGCATACACTTTAATTCGCTTCCGAACGGGATGTGCCAAAAAACGCAACGAAGAGCCATCTGACGCGCATGCAGGGGATCGGAACGCACAGAGTTGGACCACTGCAGCAGGGTCACATCAAACAATAAAGAAAGCTCAAGCCAAAAAGTACATGCTAATGAATTCTGTCACATCAGTTAGATTGATCGCCCGTCTGACTTCTTTGCTCAGGCAGTCTGCATTCAGAGGATACGCATAAATTTTAAGATCGTTGATTTTTCTTTCGCATATGGTCCACACATATCGAACTATGCCACCGGGCCCATAAAGAACTGCCTCACCGGACAATTGTCGGCCTCGTTTCGTCCAATATGTCATAAGTGTTTACTGCAGTTACCGTGGTGTGGTCACTGTTTTAGACCAAAGCCTGAAAAAGATAACTGAAGTGTGCGCGCTTAGTGGTACTAAGGGCTTTTTTAATCATGATATAATCCAATCACAAGATAGGAGTAGTGCTTATATAACAAACACAAATGAGCATTACAAACGATAGAAACAAACATTGCAGCTATGTACACAACAATGCAAATAGTTAACAGTACGTTACGTACTATTCAGAAATAAAGGCGCAATGTATAAAATACTTAACCATAATTGATCTCAGCCAGAAATATTAAGTGAGACAACAGCACCATATTAGTGATATTACTTATTGAAGCAATTTAAAGCAAATGTATGGTTTTGGAAAACAACAACCTGCAAAGAGAAAACCAAAAGAGTAATACATATGAAATAAAAAATATACTTTTTTTTAAACTTCAATATTGTCACAAATGGGTTGCAGAATCAAAAGGCTAGGCACAGGCCGCAAGGAATCAAGCACTGTTGTTATTGTTGCTGTTCTCATACTATGGCACATGCCCACATAGGAGGATTGGCCAAGAATTGGGAGGCACAGAGAGTTTTTGAGGTAAATAATTCCTGGACGAAGTTAAAATGAATGGTGAGGACGGAAGAAGTAAACAGGAAATGCAGAACGCACGCAGGAGATCGAGACTGATGTTTATAGCCGTGTAGTTAAATGATAATGCTAATTGTAAGAATAAAAATATTATTGAAAAAATTAAAAAAATTAAAAAGGTAGCCGTCTTGACTCCATTAAAAAAATTTGCACGGCAGTAAAAGCAGACTTGTGGCTGTACCCAAAGTATGGTGGCTCCAAACGACAATTTTACTGGGCTGTTCAAACAAGGCCAAGCTGTTGTAGAGGTTTCTCTAAAAACCGTCTTCAAATCAGGGTGTACCGGCGACAAAACAAAAAATTGTCTATGGTTTCGTGCTCACCACAAAATACGCAGACGGGATTAAGCGCCAACCCGGACCTGTGCAAATAAAAATTTAAGGGTAGGATCCGGCAGCGGAGCCTTGATAGAGATACCTCAATCTGCCATGAATGGCATGATTTCCTGCTCCACGAATACCTCAGGTGCAGGTAATCATCAGATCTTAAAAGAGATCCAGTTGTCATTCCTAACAAATTATGTCGCTGGAACCTCACTGCTGTAATGTACGCTGTAGCGGGAACGATAGGTACCACGGGGTCATTGACATCAAGCAGTGTCCCAGCTGCAAAGATCACGCGCGTCTCTTCTTTGTCCTCAAGGCGCCGCCCGGGGACACCTGGCGGCAATATTCCTCCTCCCCATAAAAAAAGGAAAAAAACGTGGGCGCACTTGGAGCGAACGAGGTGCCCGTTACTGCGTAAAGTACGGCTTCATACGCAGTATGTGCACGACCTCAGGCTGCGGTCGACGGCGCGAACTGCGCAGAGTGCCATCAGGGAGGACTTCATACGTCACATCCGTGATGCGTCGCAGCACTGTGTAGGGTCCAAAGTAGCGGCTGGGGAGCTTCTCCTAAAGGCCGGGGCGACGTACCGGGGTTCATACCCACACTTTGTCGTCAGGGTGATACTCGACGTGGCGATGTCGTTGGTTGTAGCGTTCTGCATCCGTTCCCTGCTGCCGGCGGATGTGCTTACGGGCCAGTTGGCGGGTTTCTTCTGCGTGCCGGGTAAATTCCTCGGCATCTGGCGTGAGCGCCTTGTCGTCAGGGGTGCACTGAAGCATGGCGCCGAGCATCGTTTGGACATTACGCCCGTAGACGAGGCGAAACGGCGTAAATGGAGTCGTTTCTTGAATCGCCGTGTTGTAGGCAAAAGCCACATATGGGAGGATTTCGTCCCAAGTCATGTGCTGTACGTTGACGTACATTGCGAGCATGTCCGCTAAGGTTTTGTTGAGGCGCTCCGTGAGCCCGTTTGACTGCGGGTGGCATGAAGTAGTCTTACGGTGGTTCGTGTGAGTCAGCTGGAACACCTCGTGTATGAGCTGCGCTGTAAACGCGGTATCCCTATTGGTGATGACGGAGGACGGGGCGCTATGTCGTAAAACAATGTGGTGTATGAAGAAGCGCGCGATTTCAGAGGATGTACTGCGGGGCACCGCCTGGGTTTCCGCATAGCGTGTCAAATATTCAGTCGCAACTATAATCCACTTATTGCCACAGGACGACACAAGGAATGAGCCCAGAAGATCAATGCCGAATTGGTCAAAAGGTGTGCGAGGTGGCGCAATTGGTTGGAGCAAACCTGCGGGCTTTAGCAGCGGTAACTTACGACGGTGGCACTCACGGCAACCTCTGCCGTAGTGGTGGATGGCTCTTTGCAAGTTTAGGCCAATAATAGCCCTGACGCACTCGAGCGAGCGTGCGTGCAAATCTCAAGTGGCCAGAGGTAGGCTCATCATGACACGCCGAAAGGATGTCGTCGCGGAGGTCTGATGGCACGACTAGGAGGTAGGGCCGGTCACAGTTGCTGGAGTTTTTCTTGAACAGTACGCCATTGCGAACGCAAAAAGAGGACAAGTGGCGGGAAAAGTGTCGAGGTACGTTGGAAGCATGGCCCTCCAGGTGATCCATGACAGACCGCAGGTCAGCGTCAGCACGCTGCTTTGCCACTAAATACGAACTGCTGATCACACCTAGGAAACGATTGTCATCCTCTGCGCTGTCATCAGCTTGCTCGACAGGTGCGCGTGAGAGCGTGTCGGCGTCTTCGTGTTTACGTCCGGACTTATAGGCATTGTGTAATCAAATTCTTGAAGGCGAAGGCTCCAGCGTGCTAGGCGGCCTGATGGGTTACGGAGATTGGTAAGCCAGCGCAAGCAACGGTGGTCGGCGACCACTTTAAATTGACGGCCATAGATATAAGGCCGAAATTTCATCTTGGCCCAGACGACAGCGAGGCGCTCCTTTTCCGAGGTGGAGTAGTTGATTTCGGTGCGCGAGAGTGTGCGACTCGCATACGCTATCACACGTTCCACGCCTTCTTGTTGTTGAACGAGTACGGCACCAAGCCCGATGTTGCTAGCGTCGGTGTGTATCTCGGTAGCAGCCTCCTCATCAAAGTGAGCCAGCACAGGGTAGTGTGCAGCCGTTGGCGCAGCTCTGTGAAAGCAGCCTGTTGCTCGGCAGTCCAGACGAACGGTGTATCGTCGCGTGTTAAACGGGTGACGGGTTAAGCGATCTTGGAGAAGTCGGCGGTAAAACGGCGGTAGTAGGCGCACAAACCCAAGAAGCACTTGAGCGTTTTCTTTGTAGTAGGACGGGGAAACTTGGCTACGGCGGCAGTTTTCTCGGGATCGGATCGTATGCCATCGGCGCTCACAACATGGCAGAGATATTTGAGCTCTTTGCAGCAAAAGTGGCATTTCTCGGGTTTAAGTGTCAAGTCAGCCAACCGCAGGGCATCCAAGACGGTCCGCAGGGGTTCAAGGTGTTGGACGAAGGTGTCTGAGAACACCACCACGTGATCTAGGTAAACTAAAGAGGTTTGCCATTTGAGGCCAGCCAGGAACACTTTCCATCATGCGCTGAAACGTCGCTGGCGCAGAGCAAAGGCCGAAGGGCAACACCTTAAATTCATATAGGCCATCGGGTTTGATGAAGGCCGTTTTTCGCGGTCACGTTCATCAACCTCAATCTGCCGATATCCGGTCTTTAGGTCTATCGACGAAAAATACTTGGCGCTGCGAAGTCTGTCGAGCGAGTCGCCGATGCGGGGCAGCGGGTAGAAGTCCTTTTTTCGTTATGGCGTTTAGCTTACGGTAATACACGCAAGACGCAGTGTCCCATCCTTCTTCTTAACAAGCACGACGGGCGACGACCACGGGGTCTTAGATGGCTGAATAATGTCGTCTGTAAGCATCTTCTTCACCTGCGTTTGGATAGCGTCGCGTTCCTTCGTGGAAATGCGGTACGGCTGCTGTCGTATGGGGTGAGCGTCATCGGAAGTGGTGATTCGATGCTTCGTGATACTCGTTTGTCGCACTTTTGAGCAGGATGTGAAACAGGTTTTGTACTGGAGCAGTAGGGCGCGGAGATCGCGCTGTTGAGTCGCTGAGAGTCCGGAGCTAATATCGATGCGATACAGGGACGTGTCCGGACGGTCCATGGCCTCGGACGCAAAACACTCAGTAACATCGAAAATTGGTCGGCCCACGCCACGGCAGTAGCTCGGAAAAGGTGGCGAGGTTCGCTCGTAAAATTAGTCATCAGGAGTTTCGACCGACCGCTACGGAGTTGGACGACACTTCGAGGCGCGCAAATGCCATATGTGAGCAGCAAGGAAAGCTTGCCCTGGCGCCGGCAGGTCCATCACGTGGCCATCATCGCATTCGACGCTTGCAAAAACACTGGAGCGCGTCGAGATCAAGACTCTTTCAGTGGAAATACGAAGGGCGGAGCTGCGTTGCCGAACGTCGGAGGTGTCGTCGGCTTTCCGCTGTCGAAAACGTAACGGTTCTGTGCCGCACTTCAATTACAGCACCATTCTCACGAAGAAAATCTACGCCGAAAATCAGGTCACGAGAACAGTCGCGGAGCACCAGGCAGCTAACTATGAACGTCGAGTCGCTGATCTGGACCCCAGTCGTGCACTGTCCAAACGAGTAATGATATGGCCCCCCACCGTCCGGATCTGCACGCCAGAGCAAGGAGTTGTAAATTTCTTTAGAAGCGCTGCCAATTTGGCACTGATAGTTGAAAACTCCGCTCCTGTGTCCACCAACGCGCTAATGCTGTGACCATCGAGAAGCACGGGTATGTCGAGGGAGAAGCGGTCCTTTAGTTCAGCTGCTGTCGTCGACGTTGTCAAAGTTCTATCATCGGATGTCTGCGTCGTCTGCATCGTCGGGGGGTCTTTACAGCGTCGATATCCAGCGACCACGCCCCCGGAGGTCACTGTTCTCAGTTTTCCCGGTGAGGGCTGGGCGAGCGGTCCGCCGTCGCTCGCGAGGAGTTCTGCGCATTCGGTGAAAACGATGGACGGCGAGGTGACGGTGATCGGGACTGACGACGCGCCATGGACCACTGATATTGCTGGGTCAGGTACTCTTCAATTTCACGGGGCCTTTGGCCAAACCGGGGCCTTGGCGCATCGGAGGAAAAACCCTGCAGGCCAAGCTCTCGATATGGGCACCGGTGGAACAGGTGACCGGGCTCCCCACTGTGGAAGCACAAACACCGGCGGTCAGGGCCATGCAAGACTACAGCTCTGCGCAGTGATTCTCGATCACTCGGAATGCGGTGCTGCCCTGGCTGCACGGAGGGTAGCAGGACGTCGTGTTGGCTGGGAAAAACTGCCGCTGGATTTAGGGCAGGGCGTCGCCGTACGTCAGCGTAGGTCGGGCGGCAGTAGTCTGTCTGCTTGGGCGGTGGAAATGCCGGTGGATTTGGGGCAGGGCGTCGCAGAACTTCATCGTATGTCGGGCGGCAGTAGTCTGTCTGGATAGGCTGTGGTTCGGCGTGTAGTAACGGAGGCTTGATAGCCTGTTGCACCTCTTCGCGGATAACGCTCATAAGGGAGCTGGCCGCTGGCTGCCACGTACCACAAATCTTCTCTAGCTCCTCACGGACAACAGCGCGGATCATGTCGCGGAGAAAGTCGGTATTGCTGTTGAAAGCCGGGAGGGACTCCGTAACAGAAGCAGCAAAGACTGGCCGGTCGTACGCGGTGGAACGCTGCCGGAGGACCTGCTCCATCGTGACTGCCTCTGCTAGAAACTCGGCAGCAGTGCTGAGGGGCTGCGCACGAGGCCGGGGAAAAGCTGTTCTCTAACACTGCGCATTAGGTGGCGCAGCTTTTTGGCTTCCGACATGGCTAGGCCAGCCCGTCGGAAGAGCCGCGTCATGTCTTCGACGTACATGGTAACCGTATTGTTGGGCATTTGCATACGGGACTGCAAGGCTCGTTCAGCTCGCTCCCGGCGATCAGCGCTGACATACGTGGCGAGCAGTTGACGGCGGTACTCAGGCCATGATGAAAGAGTGTCCTCACGGCTTTCGTACTGCGTACGAGCAGAGTCCTCCAAGCTGAAGAAAATGTTCCTGAGCTTGGCGGCGTCATCCCATTGGTTAAATGCAGCGACACGTTCAAACTGGAGGAGCCAATCTTCCACGTCCTCCAGTTGAGTCCCGTGAAAGGACATTGGTAGCCGTGGGTTCTGAAGGGTGTAGTTCGCAGCGTCTTGCATGACCGGTGGAGGGGTAGGCGCCGAGGGAGCGTCGAATGGCCATAGCACAGGAGGCAGTCGGACAGGCGGCAAGGTTGTCTCTAATAGCCCATGCTCAGGGAGCCGTTCAAGATTTCTGCTGCTGACCAGGTGCACTGGCGTGTCGACAGGGAGAGGTCTGGGGCCTTCGGTGTTCGGACAGGTGTGCGACATAGTTCAGAGCGAATTACCGAGCGCTCTCCACCACAAAATTTCACAAATGAGTTGCAGAATCAAAAGGATAGGCACAGACCGCAAGGAATCAAGCAGTGTCCCAGCTGCAAAGAGCACGCGCGTCTCACTTCTTTGTCCTCAAGGCGCCGCCCGGGGACACCTGGCGCTGCTGCTAGTGGTTTTTTATTAAAATAATAGTAAAAAGGAAGGAAAGATTTTTGCTAGCCCCGGCATCTGCCATCGATACTGAAGAACCCGAGCTGGGGCAGCGGAATTAAAGGATAGCAGCCAGAATGGATACATTAAATGAAAAAGGTGAGGGGACAGGAAAAGAGGATAGGAGGAGAAGTAATATATACAAACTATTTAAACAATAAGAAATGTGTCCAGGTTGTGCGCGTGAGTTGTTCATTTTAGAGGAATTAAATCACACACGCGCACAGCACTGTGTTGGCTCGGACACCTGGCGGCAATATAACCACCCTACGACATATTTTGTTAAGGTGTCCCACTGATATGTGATACATACCAAGATCAGTCTTTGAAAAATTCTGTTATGAAGATTCTGTCTTGAGATTAGTAGCAATAGAATATTAGAGGAATGCTTGCAAAGACGAACGTCAAAATATTTTGCCACCATGTTCGTTGCTGCTATCATGACACGATAGGTTTGCGCAATTTTTCCTGGATGAAATTGTGTAGCAGGAATAATATACTCTGTTGTGTTTCTATATATTTTTTATGCGCTGTAATTCAAACAAGACATAATGCGGCAGGTGTGAGCGAAAATATCTGCCAGCGAATGTTCACGACGTAGGGGTAAAAAATGCCTGAATTTTCGTTCTTCTGTAAAAAGACGCCATCCTTCTCTCCGCGTCATTTTTACGCACATGGCAATAAAATATTCTGGCTTTCTCTTTTCAGATTATATTAGGTTGCAAAAATACATGAGTACCTCTGAGTGCCGATGCCAAATATTATTTGGAGAGATGAAAAGTTGTGAAAAATCGAGAGTAGAAGATCTTATCTCTGGGCAACTGGGTAGGGTGTCCTATTAGGGATTTCAACCATGCGAAATACAGAGAGATGTAGCTAAAACACATATGCTGTACGCACAACTGAACTCTATTGCCGAGCGGAGCGCATATATAGCCAGGCAAGCAGCAAAATCTGAAAACCAGAAAAGCAAGAAAATTATTCCAACATTCCACGACTCTTGAAGCCTGCTTACTACAGAGCAGATTTAGGAAACAATCCTAGTGGTGTAATGCCAAGAAGGGTGGCCGGCGTCATCTTGTGTTATGAAATGTCTCGATGATTTCTCAGGTGATTTGATTTGATTGTTACGTGCTAAAATTTTCAGAAAGCAGGACAAGAATTATCAAAGAGAATTATCAAAGATTCTGAAAAAGGGACACAAGAACAAACTACACGCATCGAACGCAATCCGGAATAACGTGCGCAAAAAAAACAACATCGTTAAAGAAATATAAATAGCAGAAAAAAGGATATTAAAACGTGAAAATTTGGAAACAGTAAGCAATCATGCTCGTAGTTAAATGAGGAGCGTTATAAAATCGTAAAATTGGCATTAATACAGTATCGCAGCATGATGTTGGCACCCATGAATACTTCAAGGCGGACGCAGTCCACGCAGCGGTATTAAACTAGGACGCATAACTGCAGTGCGTATAGTAAGTAATATCGAATATGTTAGTTACTAACGACACTGCCAACCTTAAGTTCTTTTTTTTGTTACTGCAGCTGACTGTCGCAACGATTCTCTAATCATTCCTTTTGCGTACCTCAAGCACAAGCCACGCAGAAGAATCAAACTACTCAGCAGGGCAAATGAACGATTAGGTGTGCGAGGTGGCAGGCAGGATGATGCTTTACTCTTCCCAGTGGTTTCTAGCTTCTACCTTCACCTTATTATTAGCACCAAAAGCAAAGGTAATACGCCCGCTTCTTATTTTTCCTCTCTCTATATTCGACAGCGTTATTTATTGCAGAGCTCAATTTGCCAGCGAGTATACGCCAGATTACTGCACGGGTGCACAGCCCACGGCGAACGCCCTGCGGTTGCAAATTTATTTAATCTTTTCTGAAGGAGCACAATAAAAAGCGCCACAAGTTTACTGATTATTTCAGTTTCCTCTTGCCCGACCAAAGTATTTATAAAATGAGGGCCCTGAATTGATGACAAGTTTATGAGGGCTGCGAGTACGGGTTCCGACACCTTATACTTGTATTACCTTGATGGCCACTTCTCAAAATATTAATTTGCTTTCGCACCAGACAGAGTAATTGTGGGCCTTCTGGGCTTTTTCTGAGAAAAAGAGAGAGCAAAGCTGGCGTCAAGTGACTTAACGGCATTTTTTTTCGCTGGGTCTTGTTGCTGTATTAGGAATAAATTGTCAGAATCTTTGCAAGAGCTCACAGCGTGGTACTCTGCTCGCTCTCTCTTGCATGAAACATACAACTACATAGTGTTTTATTTTAAGCGTGGGCAATTCGCGGCTCCTATTTAATCCACAGGCGGATATTTTTGCAACATCGTTTGCCAGAGAACTGAAAACAGGGCTGCAGTTAAACATTCCTTTAAATTGAATGCTTTCTCCTATATGATTTATTGTTTTGTGTTTCTAAAGCGCCTAAAATTTAATTGTTTAGTTTCTTGCTCATTATAAAACACTTATGAATACCATGATATTTTCCGCTCTCTAAAACCAAAGCTTAGTGTCACACACTTTCCCATCCTTTAGTCTTCTACCTTCGAACAGGGCCATCAGAACAGACGAAGATTTGTAATTTTAATAATTGGCCTGTAAATAAAATCAGCAAACTAAGTCTTGTGCGTAAAAGCATTTATGCACATCCCTACAACAAGCTGGCACAACGAGGCCTTACATTCAAATAAAACTCACAAATTACGCATGGAAACCGCCACACATACAATACACATCAGAGGACTGTTGAAGAAAGAAAAGCAAAATTTCATTGGACGGACAAATAGGCATCAGTTAAATCAGCGTGAACTTGTAGTGCAATTCGCAACTGCTGCTCCCTGTGGTATCAGTTGAGAACTCGATATGACGAGTTCTAAACCAGCATTTCATTTTTCTCAAAAAACTTCCACGTGTGCATCCTTATCATGTGAAGCTCCCAGGCACATTTTCAGGTCGTAAATATTTAAAACAATACTTTTTCTCTAATTCTATCAGAAATAAGTTCGAATCTTCTTGTTTTAATTACTGTTGCTTACCTACGTAGACTGAAATTTTCTAACAGCCTATTTGGTTGTTGCCACACTCTAGGTATTTTCTGTGCTGCGTACGGTGCAGCTAAGCTGCCTCCAGCACGTGTTCTTTGAGGTAGGATACCAGCCAAAAGCATGCGTTTCTTTCCGGCCAAATGAGAGAACGCCTGAGATTATCAAATCTGAAACAAAAGAAAAATCATGCCCGCCCATTAATTGATACCAAATAGATATCTGCGTTACGAGGCCGCCTTTCTTCTATATACTGCACAGCATTTGGAACAAAACAACTCCGTTCTAGGCACATGAAAGATTCCAGACCAGCAAAGCTTTCGTTTGATTTGCCATATAGGAACTAAGAAGCAAGATACGAATTAAGAGCGGAATGAGATAAAAATTCACGAATAATCTCTGGACTTATCACGACAGGAAGGTGCGATATGCAGCCATGATTGCTCCAGTATTAGAACTCAGCTCACAATCGCAATTTTCTAGTCTTCCAGGAAGAGACTAACACCTTCTGACTTGTTCTCTTAATAGTCTATCACATCATATGCTGTATAGAATATCATCTATTTAATGCCCAGACTGAACTATTCCCTCTAAAAAAAATGAATATTAACTCTGGGCACCATCGGCGGCAGTAACCGCCATTTCAAGTGACCACTGTTGGCCGGCGCCTGTAGATCCGGCCAATCGCGCTTGTCAGGGCCTCACGGTAGATTTCGGAATGACGAATAAATGGGAAAAATTTCACATCCATGGTAAACCATGTGTAGCATAGTGGATTTTGTCCGGCCGTGAATACATGAGGTTTTATGGCTGTAATTGTGGAACTAGGAAAAAAACCATTGGGACTGAAGAACGAGCCGGATTAAACGCTTCGTGTCTAAGTGACCTCCTTTAACACTGCTGCAAGCTGCCAAGAGGAGCTAAAATTCCTGTGGAGAAAAATCAGCACAATAAATTTCAAGCTATAAGAGGCAGAGGCTGCTGCAGTGAACCCGGCGGATCCTCCTCTTTGTTATTATCGATGTTCGCTACTCTGGTGTGGTCTCAATTTCCTGGGTAAGTGTATAAATGCCTCTATATGAGCGCACCTCTATCGAAGATGACGCGATTTTCTTTAGTTAATACTGGGCGTAATAAAACAAAGGTGCAGCCTGTTGCAAACAGTAATACTTAACAATTATTCAACAAACTGCAGCACACTAACAGGACAAAGTAGAAAGAACTGACAAACGCAGTGCTCAAGTCCCAACAGAACTGTAATCAAAGAAAGGAAAAGAAAGAAATTTTAAACACCATTCGTGCAAGTCACAACGCACCCTTAAAACGCAGAGACAGTGCAAACAAAATTCAAATGGCACAGGCCAGTGAAAAGGAAAGTAAAGAATGCTACAAGAAGGCTCCATTGTCAGAAAAAAATCTATTTTGAAAAAGCAAGCTTTTACGCGTGAAGTGATAGCGAAGGTTTGCCGACCCAAGATTTATTGTGTTGTGAGATATAGTATTCAAAAAGAAACAAAGAGGAAGACCAGATGCAAAGGAATACAGTCATTGTTTAATAATGCATCCGTACTAACTAGCGAAGCGGGACATTCCTTATATGGCACTTAATTTGAACCTATCAAGTCGTTTTAACAATACTACCAAAATGCAGTCACACGGAAAAAAAAGTGCATGAATTTGAACCCGGCTGTGCCCCTAGCTAATTTACAAAGTAGACTGCATACCAAAGTATTAGGAAAATCTAAAAAAATACAAGAAAAGTAAAGCAGCGAACGAAAGTAAATGGGACAAGAAAGACTCAAGATTTTCATCCTTTGATACAGAAAAAGTAGAAACTTCTTTATTTGAAAGGCATCATCTGCACGTTGAAATGTGACGGTAGTTCCCCTTTTCCTATTTTTATGCCTTAACGGTTTCTCGCCCTGTGATCTATTCCCCTGCGATCTCATTTCATTTCTTTTCATTTATGCGTGTGTGTGCGAGTGGAGCGTATTAATACACGAATCTAATTGTTTCCTTTTACCAAAACAGTCTTACAATCAATGCACAGCATAACCTGCGGCAAGGTGGCTTTTCAGATCTCCACGATATCTCCTACACTTATCTGTTGCACTATCGCTCTTAACATCACGGTGCATATCTTGGGTAGGAGGCAAATAAGGTCAGGTGCGTTGCCCAGCATTACAACCCAATCGACGGCCACGGAGCATAGGAGCCCAACGGCCTCTCTTTGCGTACGACTCTGTAATCGAATCTGGAGCAAAACGATATTATTCCCTGGAAATGGTCGCCACGGGCGACCATTTCTCATGAGGTCACGCCAAACGGAAAAGAAAAAATACTGTTGCAACAGCGTAAGCGAAGCAAACAAAAGCTTCTTCAGTGCTTCTTAGAATTACCGTAGCTTTGGCAAAAACTGTATTAGCGCCGCTTAGCTTACGATTACAAAGACAGCCATACCGGTGGTGTTTCTCTTGGATAAGGCAGTCGGCGCCGTCCTCTGCATGGGATAATTGGGGCTGACTAGAAAACGTCTCTATCCTAACAACTAAATATGCAGTCTAGGCTGGCCGCTTAGTTACCGACTACCGCCATAGAGAAACAACAATGTACGTGTAGATGTAGAATAATGCTGCGAAAACATGATCACCGTCTACCCTCCTACGTGTGGTGAATGTGAGAGCCCTCGAGAGCTCTGATCTCATTTATTCCTCTCCTGCGCCCTTACCCCTTCCGACCGGCTGCCCCACATGCTTACGATGAAGTTCTTTTGGAACCCACTCCGTTGCTCTCAAGAAGCCAAATGCGGAGTTTAATTTTGAGAACAAAAAATGCTATGATATTGCAAGTCAGGTGCTTGTCACCAATAGCGCGCCCGCGTAGCCATTAAAAAATGAAAATGGTAGCGCTTCGAAATCCAAGAGATGCGGAGTTGTCTACTATGTATCTCTATGTATTTCTAATATGTATCTCTACTATGTGTTGCCTACTATGTTTCTGACAGAGTCTTACAAGCGCTCGAAGTTTGTTAATGACGGTAGAACTCGCCAAACAGCCATCCTGATTGAGCCCTTGAAAGTAGGCACATGAAGGATTACCATATCGGGAGGCTGATATCAGATCACTAAACATGCAGCCATCCCACCTCGGATCATACGATAGGCTCTAAGATTTCTGC
>JARKHS020028491.1:0-24145 GCA_030143305.2 Amblyomma americanum
CGGTTGACTGCAGCTGTATTTTGCTGATATTTCCCTCCTAGCCGCATCGTGGCGATGCTGCAGAATAGGCAGCAGTGATACGTGCCACTGTGGAAGAAGAAGGAAAATGGCCAGGCTTAGCTTGGTTAAGCCAAGAATGCGGTGCATATCTCGATGGAGTTCCGTGCTGCTCCGTTGACTCGATAGGATATGGACTCGATCGCCATTGAAACTGCCCGTGTAGCAGCGCTCGATCGCCTTTGAGTCGATAGACTATCGGTTCGAGAGCCCTCGAAATGCCCGTGTGACTGTCCCGGCGAAGGAGCGCAGCTCTTTTATACATATGCCGTGACGTCAATCATAGCGCAGCGCCCCTAGCGGGAGGAGCGGGAGTCAGGTGGTGGCTGCGGCCGCGCGCGACCGCGCGAGTTGGGGCCCAGCTTTTCCTCCGGCTGTCGTGACGTCACGTCACGTGGTTTGGTGGCTGCCCGGCCGCGCCCAAGGGCTGAACTGAGTGATTGCAATATGCAACGCATAAAAGCGCCTGCATCAGTGTAGAAAGAAGCTGTTGCTCTCTCGCTCGCGCGCTCGGACCTCTCAGGGACCGCCACAGTTTTTACGTTTCGTCTCCGGAGGTTCTACTTCGAATTGCTCGAAACAATATCTTGCGCATGCATTCTAGAATTTATCCCCTCTGGCTCATTTATTCTGCCCGGAAGGCCTCTCAGTGCCATGCTGAAGAGAAGATGCGACAAGACCGACCCTTGCGACGTGCTTCTGCTTTCCAGCTCAATCGGGCGTGATTCTAAGTTTTGGAATCTCATACTGGCTTTCCTGCCCAATAGAAAGTGCTTGATCTATTCTTGAGTTCTCTTCTCCACTCCCAGCTCGTTCAGCCCGTTAAGGTTCGCCTCATGTTTGACATTGTCAATCGCTTTGGCGAGGTCTAGGCCCGAAATTGCTTTCGCGTCTTTGGAGCGCGAGTCTATGATGTCGTGTTGAAGTCGGAGCATCACGTCCTGCGTGCAAAAGTGTGGCCGGCAACCGACCATTTCCTGCGGCCACTGGTTGTATTGCTCCATGAAGTCCGTCAGCCTTGTTTGCACGACGTGCTCCATCAATTTCCCTACGCATGACTTAAGGGAAATTGACCTTTTGTTGTCTAGCTGCGGCGGTGTGCCCGGCATCGGTATGAGTATAATGTTGGCTTTCTCTCATTGTTCAGGCTGCTTCCCTTTGTTCCAAACTTCTCCGATATATGCGGTTGCGGTTAAGAATCGAATTGATTCATCGTTTAAATTCCTTAACATCTTATTCGTGACTACGTCAAGGCCCGGAGCCGTTTTCGTCTTTAGTCTGGCAATTTCTGTTCGTATCTCCGCCTCTGTAATGCGGGTGTCTAGAGCCTCATTCGAAGTCCCACCATAGTACTGGAGAGGGGAACGTTGGGTGTCCGCAGCGACGCCCTACTTAGATATAAAAGCCGGACAGACAGAGAAAATAGATGCCCTCATAAGGAGATGTATTAAAAAGGCACTAGAGCTACCCATGGGTACCTCGGCGGAGCGACTGCTTGCCTTAACGGTGC
Source organism: Amblyomma americanum (assembly GCA_030143305.2). Lineage (NCBI taxonomy): Eukaryota > Metazoa > Arthropoda > Arachnida > Ixodida > Ixodidae > Amblyomma > Amblyomma americanum. Next base: position 1,568 of record JARKHS020028491.1, read on the forward strand.
ATTTCACATAGACAGAACTAGCGGAAGCGGTGCACGCCTCTCAAATTGAGTGACTCAGCACACTGTAAACAGGCAATGTATCCTAGCAAAAGTGGGAATAAGTCCCAAAAGTGGGATCGAAATGGAAGTTGAAATCGACAGGGAACGAAGGAACGCATTGGTAGTCCCGCCTTCCCGAAAAATATCCTCCGGAGTTCAACGTAGAACGCAAGGCCAAGAGAGCCGAGGTTCTAGAGCCGAGGTTCAGTAATACGGTGAAAGCGGACGTAGCTTATGTTGATGTTGATGCGGTGGGTGGCGGGACGGGTTCGGATGCAGCTTCCGTCGTCAACTGCAGTCTCCGCGGGAGCCATTCGGGGGCGAAACATAGAGACTGCGGAGGAAGTTGCTATAGCGCTCGCCTGCGTAGGAACAAAAGCAAAATTCGCAGTAAGTGAGAGTAAAACTGCCATTAAAAATTTTGGAAGAGGCAGGATCTCACCGTGAGAGGCCAAGATCATTAACCAACAACCGCTGGATAGGAAATTTCTTTTAATGTTGACACCCGCGCATGCCGCCGTCCCCGGTAACGAAGCGGCTCACGAGCTAGCCCGAGTTGTCTATTTCCAGGTAGCCGTCGAGCCCCCCGAGCACCGGGGGAATGAGAAGCGCCTGAAAATTTATGGGTAAATTCTTAACCATTACCATTTGAGATGTAGGCTAGCTGTTGCCTCCACCAGATCCAAAATTAAATAATACTTAAGCTTTTGCATGGACGAGGCTACAAAACAATAAATTTATGAACCCGGTAAGTGCTTACTATATGTACCCACAGCTGAGGTAGCATGATCGATACACACAGTGTGGGGCGAGACGGACCCTCGTCCACATAATTTGGGAGTGCCGAAATTCTCCCGGGGCGGGCAGAAATATTGATAGTAAAGAGGCCTGGGAGACCCTGCTAAGAAGCCCGGACCCTGAGCTCCAGCGCAACGCCATCCATCTGGCGGAAGAGGCCGCTACCAGTCAAGGACTGCCAGCCGGCCTCTAACCGCGGACACGCAACTCCCCGTCTTCCAGGCCTGCGTGCCGGGAGCGGGGAGAAACGTCTTTTCTGATGGAAGTAAAAGTTATTCGATCAAATTCTCTTATGGCGTGGTTAGAGTGTCCACAGCGGTATGTGAGACAGTTACAGCGCCATTTCCTTGCCTCATAATAATAATAATTGGTTTTTGGGGTACGAAATGGCGCAGTATCTGTCTCATTTATCGTTGGACACCTGATGAACCGCGCCGTGAGGGAAGGGATAAAATAGGGAGTGAAAGAAGAAAGGAAGAGAGTGGTGCGATAGTGAAGGGCTCCGGAATATTTCCGACCACCTGGGGATCTTTAACGTGCACTGACATCGCACAGCACACGGGCGCCTTACCGTTTTGCCTTCATAAAAAGCAGCAGCCGCGGCCGGGTTCGAACTCGGGAACTCCGGATCAGTAGCCCAGTGCCCTAGTCACTGAGCCACCGCGGCGGGTCATTTCCTTGCCTCAAAAACAGTTTTGTTTTCGTGTGCAGTGTGATGCCAGCGCACGTTAAAGATCCACAGGTGGTCGAAATTATTCCGGAGCTCTTCATGAGGTTGTGATATGTGATCAGCTGGTCTCTCGCGCTGCCTGTCTCTTCAGTAGGCGTCGCTCAGTTGCATGCTCGAGCAGTGGAATGGGCCGGTACCGAGACTATTTGGATGTGGTGAGGAGGCTGGGGTTGGAGGTGACCATTTTATAAGCGGCAGCATGGATCTGCCCGAGGGAAAAATTTTGAATAGCGGTTTCTGAATCGCTCAGGATGAGAGTGCCAGTGGAAGACGATATCGCTTGCGCGATGGCTGCTTCTTCGGCTTCTATCGCGGTGTGTGCCCTGATCGAACTTGGGGTCCTGTTTTTTTAGTTTGTTGGAGAATACGCTACACTACCGCGAACAACGTGTACTTACCCTCCACCACACACATCGCTGAAAAAACAACAGTTGACCTGGCGACAACTTCGGAGTCGAACCTTCCCCCCCCCCCCCCCCCCAGCGCTGCTTGCGCTTTTCTTCCCTTCTACTCACACCCCCGAATGTTCCCTCTTTGGGACACGAGAGCCATATTCAAACACATTATGTTCATTTGCCGACAACAGCAAGCACCGGCCCAAAGGCCCCTCGCAGGCTCAGAGGGGTGGGAGGTGATGGTCTCTAGCTCCGACCCGGCCTCACAACTGAGGCTGGTGCAGTGGGCGAAGAAGGTCGTCGTTAGACACTTGCTGCTGGCCGCCACGCACAAACAGAAGCCAGCCATTGCTGCGTGGCAAAACTGCTTGCCGGCGAGCTCAGGAAACTGCTGCGAACGCTCCGGCCTACCCTCGACGCCGCATGGTGCCAGCCTCGTCGCAGACGCCGGGCTTATGTTGAGCCGGAGACGCAGCCCTGTCGGACTTTACATGTTTACGAGGGTCGCGAATCGCGGTTGTTCGCTTCTCCTCTTGCCCCGGAACTCGGCTGGGTCTGGATTCGCGCAGCTTGGTCACGTGACCTCGGCGTTTGAAAGCGCGGCCGTCGACGGACACCGGGGGTCTTCCTCCGGCAGCGGAAGAGAACAGCTGCTCGGGGAAGCTGTCCGTACTTTCAAGGGCCTGAGGCCCTCCTTTAACGCGACAGCGTTAAGGAGCTCGTGTCGCAGAAAAGCCGGTGTCGTCGGCGTCGTTGGCCGTGAGCGAAAAATGGCGCATCTCGGTGGGCGCCTGAAACGCGTCGTACTGAAAGAATTTTCCTTCCCTTTCGATGCGGTACGGCTGTCCAGCGAGAATGGTGACACAGGAGCTATTTCCTTTAGTTAAAATCACTTATAATTTCATTTTCTTTCCCTTACGACCCGGTTCGGGTGTCCACCGAGGTATGTGAGACAGGCGTCTTTCGCGCCGAACGGGCGATGGCGTTCGTTCCGTGCACTCCTTGGCAACGCTGCAACACGCTGTCGCGTCTTACTCTTAAAGACGAAGCTTAAGCGTCCCCCAAATTTTTGTTCTCATGGGTCGAATTCTCTGGATAAGGATGCAATTGCTAACCTTCACTCAGACCACATCCAGTACCTCGCAACACCCACCTATAAAATTTTTAACTGTAAGGATTACTGCGCAATTTCCTTTCCTCAAAACCAATCAAATCAAAAACGCGTCCTCTACAAACGTAAGTTAGAGCAGACGCTGTTAAAACCACACGCGGTCGATACCAGTCAAACCCCCCTATGGCGATTTCTTCCCTCCCTCACTTTGATCCTACCTGTCTAGAACAGATCAAGCTTGATTTGAGAAGTGAGACTTATTGCGCCTTACCTTGATAATAATAATAATAATAATTGGTTTTTTGGGGAAAGGAAATGGCGCAGTATCTGTCTCATATATCTTTGGACACCTGAATCGCGCCGTAAGAAAAGGGATAAAGGAGGGAGTGAAGGAAGAAAGGAAGAATAGGTGCCGTAGTGGGGGGCTCCGGCATAATTTAGACCGGCTGAGGATCTTTAACGTGCACTGACACCGCACAGCACACGGGCGCCTTAGCGTTTTTCCTCCATAAAAACGAAATTGGATTTTGCGCCCGTGTGCTGTGCGATGTCAGTGCACGTTAAAGATCCCCAGGTGGTCTAAATTATGCCGGAGCCCTCCACTACGGCACCCATTCTTCCTTTCTTCTTTCACTCCCTCCTTTATCCCTTCCCTTACGGCGCGGTTCAGGCGTCCAAAGATATATGAGGCAGATACTGCGCCATTTCCTTTCCCCAAAACACCAATTATTATTATTATTATTATTATCAAGGTAAGGCGCAATAAGTCTCACTTCTCAATTCCTTCATAAAAACGAAATTGGATTTTCGCGGTGGCTCAGTGGTTAGGGCGCTCGACTACTGATCCGGAGTTCCCGGGGTCGAACCCGACCGCAGCGGCTGCGTTTGTATGGAGGAAAAACGCTAAGGAGCCCGTGTGCTGTGCGATGTCAGTGCACGTTAAAGATCCCCAGGTGGTCGAAATTATTCCGGAGCCCTCCACTACGGCACCTCCTTCTTCCCTTCTTCTTTCACTCCCTCCCTTGTCCCTTCCCTTACGGCGCGGTTCAGGTGTCCAACGATATATGAGACAGATACTCCGCCATTTCCTTTCCCCGAAAACCAATTATGTCCCGGTGGACACCCGTACCTGGCCGTAAGGGATGGGATAAAGGAGAGAGTGAAAGAAGAAAGGAAGACAGTGGTGCAATAGTGGAGGCCTACGGAATAATTTCGACCACCTGGAGATCTTATATACACTAACATCTCGCAGCACACGGGCGCATTTTAACGCGATAGCGTTAAGGGCCCCCTGTCGCAGAAAAGCCGCGGTCGTCGGCCTCTGCGGCGTTGGCTGTGAGCGAAAAATCCCAGAAGCTATAATAAATTAAACCAAGTAAGGAAATGGCAGGGTTGGGGAATCAGACCAGGGCCTCCGGAGTGCGAGATGAGCACGCTGGTTGGTTTGGAATGAAGAAAGGCGCTTCTAGCGAATACGGTGTCTTAGAAAGGTGCTTTAGAGACATGTACTCTGGGGTTTATTAGTATTTACGAGCATGGACATTGCAGAGGTCGCAGTTAAGCGAGTAGCAAATTACGTTTCCCCTACTTTTCTTCTTCGCTTGGCGCGCACGTAGCGCAATCAGGCGGCGCCCACTAAGACCATTCCTTCCTCCTCCTCGCAATGTACGGCACTGCCCCAAGGCTCCTAACATGTAGCGCATCACAACAGGCACTGTTGGCATAGACAACACAACAGGCAGACATTCTAATACGCAAGGCTGTCACCTCTGCCCTACGTCTTCCACGGACTGTGAGCACGAAACGCCTGCTGGCCACTGGTAGCCACAACACTGTGATCGAAATAGAAGAGGCTCAACACGCCAACCAATTAGTCCGCCTGAGTCTCACGGAAACAGGAGAACGCCTACTGCGGCAGCTCCGTCTCAATACACCCATTCTCACCCCAACTCCTACACCTTACATGATTTCTCTGCGCACGCAGGATCACATATACAAGAAGCCCCTACCGCGCAATATGAGCGCTAGCCTCCATCAGGGTAGGCGGCAGGCTCGAGCGAGATGTTACACCAAAACACAGGAACCACTCCGATATCCTTCATGTGGACGCGGCAGAAAATCCTGAAGGATGTTTCACGGCTGTCGCGGCCTATGAAGACGGCACATTGGGGGCTGCCGCCACTATCCGAACTAATTGAACTGCAGAAGCCGATGGAGCCGCCATCGTACTTGCGCTGGCACACTCCTCCATTAACAAAAACATAACCGAAATTTGCACAGATTCGCAGGCCGCATACCGCCACTACCTAAAGGGCGTGCCGACGCCGGCCACACACCGTATTCTTGCCACTGCCACCTCTCTTGACCGAACGGTTACTCTGTCGTGGATCCCTGGGTATGCCTCGATCACCGGTAATGAGTGCGTTCATGGGCTGGCTCGTGAACTCTCCTCCCGAACCACGGACGATCAGGCACCCAACCCTGCGCAAGAGGTCCCATCGGTCCTTTATACATATCATCAAATCACCATACTCAGCCGCATGACATTACCACCGCCCCACTGTACCTGGATGAATGGATGGATGGATGGATGGATGGATGGATGGATGGATGGATGGATGGATGGATGGATGGATGGATGGATGGATGGATGGATGGATGGATGGATGGATACGGCTGAACTCTTTAAATCGGGCTGTGGCTCAAGCCACCTAGCCATGGCTTTGAAATTTTACTCTTGATATTAGCCACCTTGTCGCCCTTATCCAGCGCCACATGGCGACAATTACAGACGGGCTGCTTTATTTCACCCTACCGTCTCTCATGCTTTCACCATATCTTTCCTCCTCATTGTAACACCTGTGGCGTGCCCAGATCCACACTTTTCCACTACCTTTGGGAATGCATTTCGCCACAGGCAGCATCCCCCATCCCCAATCCCACTCATTCTTCCTGGGAGGCTGCTTTACGGACCGCTCAACGCGCCGGTCATAAATGGCTGGTGGACCGGGGTTTATGTGAAGCACAAGCCCGTTGACTCCTGGACCAGTAGGGACCACCCTTGAAGATTTCTTTTTCATCTAATAAACGTTGTTGCCATCCATCCATCCATCCATCCATCCATCCATCCATCCATCCATCCATCCATCCATCATCCATCCATCCATCCATCGATCCATCCATCCATCCATCCCTCCATCCGTCCGTCCGTCCGTCCGTCCGTCCGTCCGTCCGTCCGTCCGTCCGTCCGTCCGTCCGTCCGGCCATCCATCTATCCATCCGTCCATCCGTCCTTCCGTCCGTCCGTCCGTCCATCCATCCATCCATCCAGATAGCGCGCCGGCAGCGCCTCCCGCTCGTATTGTTCGGGCACATTGGGGCGACGCGGGGACGCAGGAATCACGCGGTGAGCGGCGAACAACGCAGCGCACATCCAAGGCGCGTTCACCACGAAGGTTGCGGTTCGCTGCCTGTTTCGTTCGGCGCGGAAGCTATGCTGGCGTTCGTGGCATCGGGTTTGTCGAGAACGATGTGCCGATGTACTACTACTTTAACTCGAGCCCCGCGCGTTTCGGCAAGGCGCCTGGCAGCGCTTCTACATGGTTTACCGCTCCGCGCGTCCGTTTCACCGTGAGTAGCATCAGGAGCATCAGGTTCACGCGGCACCTTATGCATATATGGGAATTACGCGTTCGCGTCATACCCTCAAGGCGGAGCTTCAGTGTCCCTCCATTTTGTGTGTATCGCCTCCATCGAAATCTGGCCGCCGCGGTCGGTTTAGAACTCGGGTACTCCGGCTCAGTAGTCGAACTCCTTAACCACTGAGCCACCGCGGCAGGTGACGTATAATGAATTCAAGCCCGGGTACTGCAGCTCGGTAGACACGCTTCTTTTCCTCAAATACAATCGAGTTACCGAGATCGACCCAGCCCGCGGCGGCCGCGTTTCGATGGAGTCGAAACGCAAAATGTGCACAGTATTGTGCGTTGTCAGTGCAAGTTAAAGATCATCAGGTAGTCGGAATTATTCCGGAGGCCTCCACTATGGCGCCTCTTCCTTCCTATTTTCAATCACTCCTTCATTACCCCTCCCTTCATGGCGCAGCTCGGGCGTCTTCAGATAATGTGATACAGTTACTGCGTCATTTCTTTTCCTCAAAACCCATTTTTATTTCTCCACTTCGCGAGTTCGAACTCGACCGCGGTGGCTGCGCTTTTATGGAGGAAAAACGCTAAGGCGCCCGTGTGCTGTGCGATATCTGTGCACGTTAAAGATCCCCAGGTGGTCGAAATTATTCCGGAGCCCTCCACTACGGCACCTCATTCTTCCTTTCTTCTTTCACTTCCTCCTTTATCCGTTCTCTTACGGCGTGGTTCAGGTGTCCAACGATATACAGGACAGATAATGCGCCATTTCCTTTCCCCAAAAAATCAATTAATATTAATATTATTATCATTCTCCACTACGGCACTTCTACATTACTTCTCTCACTCCCTCCATTAGCTCGTCCCTTACGGCGCGGATTTGGAGTCCAATGAGATATAAAAACAAAAATTGGGTTTTTGGGGAAAGGAAATGTCGCAGTATCTGTCTCACAGATATCGGCAGACACAGGAACCGCGCCGTAAGGGACGGAATAAAGGAGAGGCAAGAGAACAAAGGAAGAGGTGCCGTAATGGAGGGTTCCGGAATAATTTCGACGTCACGGGATCTTTAAGGTACACTGACATCGCACAGCACACGGGCGCCTTTGCATTTCGCCTCCAACGGAACGCGGCCGCCGTGGTCGGGTTAGAACCCTGGCACTCCGGATGAGTAGCCGATCGCCCTCACCACTGACCCACAGCGGCGAGTACGTAATTTAGTGCCTCCTGCCTCCTCCCGTTTTTCGCGCTGGGGTGTCTACCGAGATGTGAGATGTTTACTGCGTCATTTCCTTTCCAAAAAAAGCAATTTCCTAATTTTTTTCCTACAGCACAGTTTCGATAAGTACAGAGAAGTGAGTTCCTGTGCTATTCCTTTCCACGTTGTGCGCTCTAAGCTTGCAAATTTTCCCTATATCTAGCAGAAGGGCACCTGAAGTGCGACCTTTCAATTAATGGTGAATAGCTAAGGCTTGATGTTGAAATATTTTGCACAGTATGCTCTCAATCGCTGAGAGAACGTTGGAAAAAACTAACGAAGTTCACTCAGAATACCAGTGCACCTTCGAGCGTTTCGTGCATTAACGTCGACCGTATGGTCTGCAGGGCCCGATGGATGCGTTAGCAGTTGTTAATTGCAGTATCGTATGTCAACACATTAAATTCATCTTATGAATGACATCTGTCTTCATTTCAAAACAAATTCAGCATTGGTAGGCTTGGAGAAATGCAGGCCATCACGACCTCATCTTGTTTCGCTTTTAGAGAGAAATAAAGATGAACCTGAAAGGCATCACGGGCGAGAAGGGGAATGGATTGAGATGTAGAAAAAGAGAGTGGAATTGCAGATCACTTTTTCGCGTGTTCTTGAAAATCATTACTGATAGTCTACACAGGGCACATACTGAGAATTTGTAAAGGGCCAAAAATTATGGCTGCTGTAAGCGGACGAGGACTTCAGCGTCGGAGCGGTCCAGCTGCCACGAGGGCACGCTCACGCCCAAACTGAGGGCAGTGACAAAGTAGGCGCTTAGTTGTCCCGTCGCATCTGCAGTCATCAGACGCAGGAGAGTCTGCCATAGCGATTAATTGGGAGCAGGCATTTGTAACAGCACTATCAGCCAAATGCGACACAAAAGCGTAGAATCGCAGCGGAAGAGACCTGATAGAGGACGATGAAATAAACAACCACGAAAGAAAATGGAGAAAGAAACATTCGGCCACAGAACGCTTCGCAGCGACGATGTGTAGAATTACTATATACTACAGAAAGAAATTGATGGTATGTGCTCGTAAAATGTTTTAAAACACCACTTTTTCTGTATCTGCATCGGAAAAAAAATACTACACTGGACATAATTTGCAAGCAGTGCAAACTGCCAAAGTGCCAAATAATTCATATCCCAGTTCTTGTAATAGTTAATTTCCAATTTTACATTTTCGCTGCTCTCTAAACAGCAGCATCTCTTCTGATAAATTTAAAGAATATAAATTAAGAAAACAGCGAATGCAGACAAAATGATGATTGCAGCAGTTAAAGTGTGCACTAGGAAGAGTCATTTCCAAGCTGTTCTCGAATGCCCGGACCTGGACGTTCAGTCCCGGGCACCGGAAAGAGCACAGGAAGTCGCCGACAGTCTTAAAATGCCGGCCGGCTGGAGCGGCTGAAGTAACCAAACAATATCACAATCTTCCTGACAATAAAAGTTCTCTCTCTTTCTCTATCACGAATGTATTTGAATTAACAATAAAGGTAGCAAAAGATGTAATACTAGACTCTTGCTGTCAAGCTCATCAGAGTGGCTTAAAAATGGAGGAATATATTAATTGCTGGGCAGACTCCTTTAACGGTTGAAGAGATTAAAATATGACGAAGCATTCTATAGCAAGATACGAGTGCCAAGCAGTACAGACGAATCTTTCTGCTCCTCTACAAAGTATGTTTTTTTTTTTAAATTTGCCTTGACAGCGCATATGAGGCTACCGATTGCATATAGCGAGTTTTTTCTTACTCTTCGTAAGAAGCACAAAAAGTAATCAGTACTAAGTATGATTAGAAGAGTGAATACTTTTGCTGACAGTCTTTCGGACTTGAACAAATATTACATTAACATGGTTTGTACACATTAAGTCATAAGTAGTGGAATCAGATAAGTACAATATTTTGCCTCTGCAGTGTTAAGAACCTCAGGTAAGGGCGGATATGTAGCGGAACGTTAGATTTTTTTTGGCTTTAGTCTTCAATCCGAATGTCGTCACGGGCATATTTCAAGCAACGCTTTTTTGTACTTCTGCATATTGCAGAAAGCGCACGCAAAGCAGCAGCCAGTACCCGCGGACAGCAGGTCAAAATTATGAATATTTGTAGGTCGGACATGATATATCTAGGAAAATAAATACGGCCATCAATTTTGCTAAGAGTTTAATGACATTTTATTGGTACGAAGAAAAACGTCAGAAACTTTTATTATCTGGTCGCATTCATTGCACACATACAATTTTCAATGAACACTGAGGACGTTGGCTGCACGTAAAGGGGGCCCCGTTCTAAGCACATTGAGAGAACTGTAATTGAAAACGTAAATTCAATAATCTAGAAGAAATGCGGCCGTCGACCCGAAATAATCGGTTTGTATCTAAGAAGCTGCGCTATAAATTCAGTCACTTCGAAACAGTGGCCACACGACCTTTTTGGTAAATGCATTACGAACCTGAATCGACTACCGTGAACAGAATTAAATCGTCTTCTCCTCTATAAATGCTTCTCTGGCTCCGGAAACTTTTCCACATTTCGAGAAACAGCCAGAAAATTCATTTTAACAGCAAAGAATGTATTTTTGTTTTGCTCCCTGTTCGTTTAAAGCGAAAGACTCTCTTTCAGCCAAGTTTTGCAGAACTTTGGCTGCAACTTGAAATTTTGAAGGGAAACACGTCAGTACGAGACAATAGTTCTCAGAGGCGACAAGGAGATGTAGAAGATGTCGAAGAAGATTTTGGCGAAACCAAAAATGTTTTTTTATGTCATCCTGCTTTAGTGCCTCAGAAACAAACTCTTATGCGAGCATCGGGGATTCGTTTGAATGCATTTGTTGAAAACATTGATTATATCCGAGGATGACACTCCGATGCCCGTGATATCCAAGGCAGCATACTTAGCTTCGGTTTGTTCGAAGTTAACACACGAAAGGTTATATCCGAGGAGGCATATACTAGTGTTCGTTGTATTGGAGAGAGTGCACTAAGTTCGTATAGGTAGTGTAATAATTTCGTTGGCACCTGACCACCGTGGCTGGGGACCTAGTTGCCACTGGCTACTGAGAGATGACGGTTGTCATTATTTATTTTGTGTGTGAGTACGGCACACCAACAGCTCACTCTCCTTGATTAAGCTTTAAAAGCCGCACTTAATGTCTCTGCGTCTTGGGAGACTTTCGCTTCCGTATACACGCAATAGCTGGATATTGGTTTCTCACTCGTACGGGAGCCTTTGCAATTTTGTTGACCGCTGTTCATTGCGGCCAAAGGACGCTGGAATAGTTAGTTAAGATAACTGTAAGAAGAGAGGTCATGTAATTACATGATATACCCATAGGTGCACAGCGACCTTTCAGCCAGGTGCTGTATAACGAGAGCTAAGCATGGTCTACTCAAATTTTTCTTTCAGCATTTATAAGGTTTTTTTGTACATTATCGCAAGCTTTCTTTCTGCAGACACGGAGCATTTTCGTTTACCTATAACATTAGTCCTAGAGGCTTTTTTTATCCGGTCACTATATGAGACGCAAAAGCGTTAAGGAATGTTTTTGTGCACCAGAGATTGAAAGTTTTCATATCACTAGCTATATAATTCAATTCGTCTAAATAAGAAATTTTATGGATTCAGTATGAAGCGTATGGAGTCGGCATGGACTATATGAAAGAGCGTATTATATCTTGCGGAATCAGTATGAAGTCATGTTCACTCTATATAGAAATTGTAGGAAATAATTTGGTATGCTTATGGATTCTGTACTCTGTATCGTATGGACTACATATTCCCATAATTCTATACCAGCGGCGCATAAGAAAAGTTTCAGCAGGAGAGGAGGCGGAGTGCAGTTCTAGGGAAATATGATTGCGTATAAACGACAACTTTGCGTAACTGCCATCCCAAAGGTGTATCCAAACAACCCGGCGGGCCAGTTCTTGAACTGTCCAGATTACGAGGCGACTCTTAATGATAGACAGAAGGTAAAACTCAGTCTAATCAGAACAAGATCATTACTGCGCTGCCATTTCCCTCTTTCTTATTTCCCAGCTCTCGACTTCAAATACAAAGCTTAGCGAGCAACTTTGACGGGCATCTCATTTCATTTCCACGAGAATGTACGCGGGGAACTCGGAAAGAATTTTCTCCGGCTTATTTCATTATGTACGCAATAATTTATGCCTTAGTTATTTGCTTCTCTTCAATATATCCTTAATTTGAGTTCTTAGATTGGAGTTGTTCTTTTTAAGTCTCGTCATTTTTTAATGTAAAGTGCAATAATCTTTACCCTGATAGCATAGATGCATCGTTGGAGCGAGAAACCGGGGACTGTCGTCCGGCGTCACGCTGTCCACCTATTAACCATGGGAGGCGGACTAAGGGAAGAGGTTTGGAAGAGCAGCCTGGTTCTACAAGCCGCACAAAGAAAAACACAATTTCGAGCAAGACTCCCGACAGAGCGAACAGATCATTTGCGCGTGCTGGGGCTTTAGGCCACACGGTTATCGGCGCAGGTACCCTCCGCATGTGAAACTTTGTAAAGCTTTGTATATCGCTTGCATCAACTTACATCCGTGCCTCTAGGGCTGTGCTTGGGAAATCGTTGTCTGCATACACTTTAATTCGCTTCCGAACGGGATGTGCCAAAAAACGCAACGAAGAGCCATCTGACGCGCATGCAGGGGATCGGAACGCACAGAGTTGGACCACTGCAGCAGGGTCACATCAAACAATAAAGAAAGCTCAAGCCAAAAAGTACATGCTAATGAATTCTGTCACATCAGTTAGATTGATCGCCCGTCTGACTTCTTTGCTCAGGCAGTCTGCATTCAGAGGATACGCATAAATTTTAAGATCGTTGATTTTTCTTTCGCATATGGTCCACACATATCGAACTATGCCACCGGGCCCATAAAGAACTGCCTCACCGGACAATTGTCGGCCTCGTTTCGTCCAATATGTCATAAGTGTTTACTGCAGTTACCGTGGTGTGGTCACTGTTTTAGACCAAAGCCTGAAAAAGATAACTGAAGTGTGCGCGCTTAGTGGTACTAAGGGCTTTTTTAATCATGATATAATCCAATCACAAGATAGGAGTAGTGCTTATATAACAAACACAAATGAGCATTACAAACGATAGAAACAAACATTGCAGCTATGTACACAACAATGCAAATAGTTAACAGTACGTTACGTACTATTCAGAAATAAAGGCGCAATGTATAAAATACTTAACCATAATTGATCTCAGCCAGAAATATTAAGTGAGACAACAGCACCATATTAGTGATATTACTTATTGAAGCAATTTAAAGCAAATGTATGGTTTTGGAAAACAACAACCTGCAAAGAGAAAACCAAAAGAGTAATACATATGAAATAAAAAATATACTTTTTTTTAAACTTCAATATTGTCACAAATGGGTTGCAGAATCAAAAGGCTAGGCACAGGCCGCAAGGAATCAAGCACTGTTGTTATTGTTGCTGTTCTCATACTATGGCACATGCCCACATAGGAGGATTGGCCAACAATTGGGAGGCACAGAGAGTTTTTGAGGTAAATAATTCCTGGACGAAGTTAAAATGAATGGTGAGGACGGAAGAAGTAAACAGGAAATGCAGAACGCACGCAGGAGATCGAGACTGATGTTTATAGCCGTGTAGTTAAATGATAATGCTAATTGTAAGAATAAAAATATTGAAAAAATTAAAAAAATTAAAAAGGTAGCCGTCTTGAATCCATTAAAAAAATTTGCACGGCAGTAAAAGCAGACTTGTGGCTGTACCCAAAGTATGGTGGCTCCAAACGACAATTTTACTGGGCTGTTCAAACAAAGGCCAAGCTGTTGTAGAGGTTTCTCTAAAAACCGTCTTCAAATCAGGGTGTACCGGCGACAAAACAAAAAATTGTCTATGGTTTCGTGCTCACCACAAAATACGCAGACGGGATTAAGCGCCAACGCGGACCTGTGCAAATAAAAATTTAAGGGTAGGATCCGGCAGCGGAGCCTTGATAGAGATACCTCAATCTGCCATGAATGGCATGATTTCCTGCTCCACGAATACCTCAGGTGCAGGTAATCATCAGATCTTAAAAGAGATCCAGTTGTCATTCCTAACAAATTATGTCGCTGGAACCTCACTGCTGTAATGTACGCTGTAGCGGGAACGATAGGTACCACGGGGTCATTGACATCAAGCAGTGTCCCAGCTGCAAAGATCACGCGCGTCTCTTCTTTGTCCTCAAGGCGCCGCCCGGGGACACCTGGCGGCAATATTCCTCCTCCCCATAAAAAAAGGAAAAAAACGTGGGCGCACTTGGAGCGAACGAGGTGCCCGTTACTGCGTAAAGTACGGCTTCATACGCAGTATGTGCACGACCTCAGGCTGCGGTCGACGGCGCGAACTGCGCAGAGTGCCATCAGGGAGGACTTCATACGTCACATCCGTGATGCGTCGCAGCACTGTGTAGGGTCCAAAGTAGCGGCTGGGGAGCTTCTCCTAAAGGCCGGGGCGACGTACCGGGGTTCATACCCACACTTTGTCGTCAGGGTGATACTCGACGTGGCGATGTCGTTGGTTGTAGCGTTCTGCATCCGTTCCCTGCTGCCGGCGGATGTGCTTACGGGCCAGTTGGCGGGTTTCTTCTGCGTGCCGGGTAAATTCCTCGGCATCTGGCGTGAGCGCCTTGTCGTCAGGGGTGCACTGAAGCATGGCGCCGAGCATCGTTTGGACATTACGCCCGTAGACGAGGCGGAACGGCGTAAATGGAGTCGTTTCTTGAATCGCCGTGTTGTAGGCAAAAGCCACATATGGGAGGATTTCGTCCCAAGTCATGTGCTGTACGTTGACGTACATTGAGAGCATGTCCGCTAAGGTTTTGTTGAGGCGCTCCGTGAGCCCGTTTGACTGCGGGTGGCATGAAGTAGTCTTACGGTGGTTCGTGTGAGTCAGCTGGAACACCTCGTGTATGAGCTGCGCTGTAAACGCGGTGTCCCTATCGGTGATGACGGAGGACGGGGCGCCATGTCGTAAAACAATGTGGTGTATGAAAAAGCGCGCGATTTCAGAGGATGTACTGCGCGGCACCGCCTGGGTTTCCGCATAGCGCGTCAAATAATCAGTCGCAACTATAATCCACTTATTGCCAGAAGACGACACAGGGAATGGGCCCAGAAGATCAATGCCGATCGACTTGGTCAAAAGGTGTGCACGGTGGCGCAATTGGTTGGAGCAAACTTTCGGGCTTAAGCGGTGGTGACTTACGACGCTGGCACTAACGGCAACCGCTGACGTAGCGGTGGATGCTCTTTGCAAGTTTAGGCCAATAATAGCCCTGTCGCACTCGAGCGAGCGTGCGTGCAAATCCCAAGTGGCCAGAGGTGGGCACATCATGACATGCCGGAAGGATGTCGTCACGGAGGTCTGATGGCACGACTAGAAGGTAGGGCCGGTCACCGTTGCTGGAGTTTTTCTTGAACAGTACGCCATTGCGAATGCAAAAAGAGGACGAGTGGCGCGAAAAGTGCCGAGGTACGTTGGAAGCATGGCCCTACAGGTGATCCATGATAGACCGCAGGTTAGCGTCAACACGCTACTTTGCCACTAAGTCCGAACTGCTGATCACACCTAGGAAACGATTGTCATCCTCTGCGCTGTCATCAGCTTGCTCAACAGGTGCGCGTGAGAGCGTGTCGGCGTCTTCGTGTTTACGTCCGGACTTATACGCATTGTTTAATGAAATTCTTGAAGGCGAAGGCTCCAGCGTGCTGGGCGGCCTGATGGGTCCCGGAGATTGGTAAGCCAGCGCAAGGAATGGTGGTCGGTGACCACTTTAAAATTACAGCCATAGATATAAGGCCGAAATTTCATCGTGGCCCAGACGACAACGATGCACTCCTTTTCCGAGGTGGAGTAGTTGATTTCGATGCGCGAGAGTGTGCGACTCGCATACGCGTTCAAACGTTACACGCCTTCTTGATGTTGAACGAGGACGGCACCAAGCCCGATGTTGCTAGCGTCTGTGTGTATCTCGGTAGCAGCCTCCTCATCGAAGTGAGCCAGCACAGGGGTAGTGTGCAGCCGTTGGCGCAGCTCTGTGAAAGCAGCCTGTTGCTCGTCAGTCCAGACGAACGGTGTATCGTCACGTGTTAAACGGGTGAGGGGTTCAGCGATCTTGGAGAAGTCGGTGATAAAACGACGGTATTAGGCGCACAAACCCAAGAACGCTTGAGCGTTTTCTTTGTGGTATGACGGGGAAACTTGGCTACGGCGGCAGTTTTCTCGGGATCGGTTCGTATGCCATCGGCGCTCACAACATTGCGGAGATACTTCAGCTCTTTGTAGCCAAAGTGGCATTTCTCGGGTTTAAGTGACAAGTCGGACAACCGCAGGGCATCCAACACGGTCCGCAGGAGTTCAAGGTGTTGGTCGAAGGTTTCTGAGAACACCACCACGTCATATAGGTAAACTAAAGAGGTTTGCCATTTGAGGCCAGCCAGAACAGTATCCATCATGCGCTGAAACGTCGCTGGCGCAGAGCAAAGGCCGATGGGCAACACCTTAAATTCATATAGGCCGTCGGGTGTGATGAAGGCCGTTTTTTCGAGGTCACGTTCATCAGCCTCAATCTGCGAATATCCGGTCTTTCGGTCGATCGACGAAAAATACTTGGCGCGGCGAACTCTGTCGACCGAGTCGTCGATGCGAGGCAGCGGGTAGACGTCCTTTTTCTTTATGGCGTTCAGCTTACGGTAATCCACGCAAAAACGCAGTGTCCCATCCTTCTTAACAAGCACGACCGGCGACGACCACGGGCTCTTAGAGGGTCTGATAATGCCGTCCGGAAGCATCTCCTTCACCTGAGTTTGGATTGCGTCGTGTTCCTTCGACAAATGCGCTACGGCTGCTGTCGTATGGGTCGAGCGTCATCGCAAGTGATGATCCGATGCTTCTTGACCGTCGTTTGCGGCACGTGCGAGGAGGATGCGAAGCAGGTTTTGTACCGGAGCAGTAGGGCGCGGAGGTCGCGCTGTTCAGTCGCTGAGAGCCCAGAGCTAATAACGATGCGATCCAGGGACGTGTCCGGACGGTCCATGGCCTCGGACGCAAAGCACTCAGTAACATCGGCCAATTGGTCGGCCCACGCGACGGCAGTAGCTCGGAAAAGGTGACGAGGCTCGCTCGTAAAATTATTAATCAGGAGTTCCGACTGACCGTCACGGAGGTGGACGACACTTCGGGACGCGCAAATACCACGTGTCAGCAGCAAGAAAAGGTTGCCCTCAGCAACTGCAGGTCCATCACGTAGCGCATGATCGCATTCGACGCTTGCAAAAACGCTGGAGCGCGGCGGGATCAAGACACTTTCAGTGGAAATACGAATGGAGGAGCTGCGTTGCCGAGCGTCGGAGGTGTCGTCGGCTTTCGCTGTCGAAAACGTAACGGTTCTGTGCCGCACTTCAATTACAGCACCATTTTCACGAAGAAAATCTACGCCGAAAATCAGGTCACGAGAACAGTCGCGGAGCACCAGGCAGCTAACTATGAACGTCGAGTCGCTGATCTGGACCCCAGTCGTGCACTGTCCAAACGAGTAATGATACGGCCCCCCACCGTCCGGATCTGCACGCCAGAGCAAGGAATTGTAAATTTCTTTAGAAGCGCTGCCAATTTGGCACTGATAGTTGAAAACTCCGCTCCTGTGTCCACCAACGCGCTAATGCTGTGACCATCGAGAAGCACGGGTATGTCGAGGGAGAAGCGGTCCTTTAGTTCCGCTGCTGTCGTCGACGTTGTCAAAGTTCTATCATCGGATGTCTGCGTCGTCTGCATCGTCGGGGGGTCTTTACAGCGTCGATATCCAGCGACCACGCCCCCGGAGGTCACTGTTCTCAGTTTTCCCGGTGAGGGCTGGGCGAGCGGTCCGCCGTCGCTCGCGAGGAGTTCTGCGAATTCGGTGAAAACGATGGGCGGCGAGGTGACGGTGATCGGGACTGACGACGCGCCATGGACCACTGATATTGCTGGGTCAGGTACTCTTCAATTTCACGGGGCCTTTGGCCAAACCAGGGCCTTGGCGCATCGGAGGAAAAACCCTGCAGGCCAAGCTCTCGATATGGGCACCGGCGGAACAGGTGACCGGGCTCCCCACTGTGGAAGCACAAACACCGGCGGTCAGGGCCATGCAAGACTACAGCTCTGCGCAGTGATTCTCGATCACTCGGAATGCGGTGCTGCCCTGGCTCCACGGAGGGTAGCAGGACGTCGTGTTGGCTGGGAAAAACTGCCGCTGGATTTAGGGCAGGGCGTCGCCGTACGTCAGCGTAGGTCGGGCGGCAGTACTCTGTCTGCTTGGGCGGTGGAAATGCCGGTGGATTTGGGGCAGGGCGTCGCAGAACTTCATCGTATGTCGGCGGCAGTAGTCTGTCTGGATAGGCTGTGGTTCGGCGTGTAGTAACGGAGGCTTGATAGCCTGTTGCACCTCTTCGCGGATAACGCTCATAAGGGAGCTGGCCGCTGGCTGCCACGTACCACAAATCTTCTCTAGCTCCTCACAGACAACAGCGCGGATCATGTCGCGGAGAAAGTCGGTATTGCTGTTGAAAGCCGGGAGGGACTCCGTAACAGAAGCAGCAAAGACTGGCCGGTCGTACGCTGTGGAACGCTGCCGGAGGACCTGCTCCATCGTGACTGCCTCTGCTAGAAACTCGGCAGCAGTGCTGAGGGGCTGCGCACGAGGCCGGAGAAAAGCTGTTCTCTAACTCTGCGCATTAGGTGGCGCAGCTTTTTGGCTTCCGACATGGCTAGGCCAGCCCGTCGGAAGAGCCGCGCCATGTCTTCGACGTACATGGTAACCGTATTGTTGGGCATTTGCATACGGGACTGCAAGGCTCGTTCAGCTCGCTCCCGGCGATCAGCGCTGACATACGTGGCGAGCAGTTGACGGCGGTACTCAGGCCATGATGAAAGAGTGTCCTCACGGCTTTCGTACTGCGTACGAGCAGAGTCCTCCAAGCTGAAGAAAATGTTCCTGAGCTTGGCGGCGTCATCCCATTGGTTAAATGCAGCGACACGTTCAAACTGGAGGAGCCAATCTTCCACGTCCTCCAGTTGAGTCCCGTGAAAGGACATTGGTAGCCGTGGGTTCTGAAGGGTGTAGTTCGCAGCGTCTTGCATGACCGGTGGAGGGGTAGGCGCCGAGGGAGCGTCGAATGGCCATAGCACAGGAGGCAGTCGGACAGGCGGCAAGGTTGTCTCTAATAGCCCATGCTCAGGGAGCCGTTCAAGATTTCTGCTGCTGACCAGGTGCACTGGCGTGTCGACAGGGAGAGGTCTGGGGCCTTCGGTGTTCGGACAGGTGTGCGACATAGTTCAGAGCGAATTACCGAGCGCTCTCCACCACAAAATTTCACAAATGAGTTGCAGAATCAAAAGGATAGGCACAGACCGCACGGAATCAAGCAGTGTCCCAGCTGCAAAGAGCACGCGCGTCTCACTTCTTTGTCCTCAAGGCGCCGCCCGGGGACACCTGGCGCTGCTGCTAGTGGTTTTTTATTAAAATAATAGTAAAAAGGAAGGAAAGATTTTTGCTAGCCCCGGCATCTGCCATCGATACTGAAGAACCCGAGCTGGGGCAGCGGAATTAAAGGATAGCAGCCAGAATGGATACATTAAATGAAAAAGGTGAGGGGACAGGAAAAGAGGATAGGAGGAGAAGTAATATATACAAACTATTTAAACAATAAGAAATGTGTCCAGGTTGTGCGCGTGAGTTGTTCATTTTAGAGGAATTAAATCACACACGCGCACAGCACTGTGTTGGCTCGGACACCTGGCGGCAATATAACCACCCTACGACATATTTTGTTAAGGTGTCCCACTGATATGTGATACATACCAAGATCAGTCTTTGAAAAATTCTGTTATGAAGATTCTGTCTTGAGATTAGTAGCAATAGAATACTAGAGGAATGCTTGCAAAGACGAACGTCAAAATATTTTGCCACCATGTTCGTTGCTGCTATCATGACACGATAGGTTTGCGCAATTTTTCCTGGATGAAATTGTGTAGCAGGAATAATATACTCTGTTGTGTTTCTATATATTTTTTATGCGCTGTAATTCAAACAAGACATAATGCGGCAGGTGTGAGCGAAAATATCTGCCAGCGAATGTTCACGACGTAGGGGTAAAAAATGCCTGAATTTTCGTTCTTCTGTAAAAAGACGCCATCCTTCTCTCCGCGTCATTTTTACGCACATGGCAATAAAATATTCTGGCTTTCTCTTTTCAGATTATATTAGGTTGCAAAAATACATGAGTACCTCTGAGTGCCGATGCCAAATATTATTTGGAGAGATGAAAAGTTGTGAAAAATCGAGAGTAGAAGATCTTACCTCTGGGCAACTGGGTAGGGTGTCCTATTAGGGATTTCAACCATGCGAAATACAGAGAGATGTAGCTAAAACACATATGCTGTACGCACAACTGAACTCTATTGCCGAGCGGAGCGCATATATAGCCAGGCAAGCAGCAAAATCTGAAAACCAGAAAAGCAAGAAAATTATTCCAACATTCCACGTCTCTTGAAGCCTGCTTACTACAGAGCAGATTTAGGAAACAATCCTAGTGGTGTAATGCCAAGAAGGGTGGCCGGCGTCATCTTGTGTTATGAAATGTCTCGATGATTTCTCAGGTGATTTGATTTGATTGTTACGTGCTAAAATTTTCAGAAAGCAGGACAAGAATTATCAAAAAGAATTATCAAAGATTCTGAAAAAGGGACACAAGAACAAACTACACGCATCGAACGCAATCCGGAATAACGTGCGCAAAAAAAACAACATCGTTAAAGAAATATAAATAGCAGAAAAAAGGATATTAAAACGTGAAAATTTGGAAACAGTAAGCAATCATGCTCGTAGTTAAATTGGGAGCGTTATAAAATCGTAAAATTGGCATTAATACAGTATCGCAGCATGATGTTGGCACCCATGAATACTTCAAGGCGGACGCTGTCCACGCAGCGGTATTAAACTAGGACGCATAACTGCAGTGCGTATAGTAAGTAATATCGAATATGTTAGTTACTAACGACACTGCCAACCTTAAGTTCTTTTTTTTGTTACTGCAGCTGACTGTCGCAACGATTCTCTAATCATTCCTTTTGCGTACCTCAAGCACAAGCCACGCAGAAGAATCAAACTACTCAGCAGGGCAAATGAACGATTAGGTGTGCGAGGTGGCAGGCAGGATGATGCTTTACTCTTCCCAGTGGTTTCTAGCTTCTACCTTCACCTTATTATTAGCACCAAAAGCAAAGGTAATACGCCCGCTTCTTATTTTTCCTCTCTCTATATTCGACAGCGTTATTTATTGCAGAGCTCAATTTGCCAGCGAGTATACGCCAGATTACTGCACGGGTGCACAGCCCACGGCGAACGCCCTGCGGTTGCAAATTTATTTAATCTTTTCTGAAGGAGCACAATAAAAAGCGCCACAAGTTTACTGATTATTTCAGTTTCCTCTTGCCCGACCAAAGTATTTATAAAATGAGGGCCCTGAATTGATGACAAGTTTATGAGGGCTGCGAGTACGGGTTCCGACACCTTATACTTGTATTACCTTGATGGCCACTTCTCAAAATATTAATTTGCTTTCGCACCAGACAGAGTAATTGTGGGCCTTCTGGGCTTTTTCTGAGAAAAAGAGAGAGCAAAGCTGGCGTCAAGTGACTTAACGGCATTTTTTTTCGCTGGGTCTTGTTGCTGTATTAGGAATAAATTGTCAGAATCTTTGCAAGAGCTCACAGCGTGGTACTCTGCTCGCTCTCTCTTGCATGAAACATACAACTACATAGTGTTTTATTTTAAGCGTGGGCAATTCGCGGCTCCTATTTAATCCACAGGCGGATATTTTTGCAACATCGTTTGCCAGAGAACTGAAAACAGGGCTGCAGTTAAACATTCCTTTAAATTGAATGCTTTCTCCTATATGATTTATTGTTTTGTGTTTCTAAAGCGCCTAAAATTTAATTGTTTAGTTTCTTGCTCATTATAAAACACTTATGAATACCATGATATTTTCCGCTCTCTAAAACCAAAGCTTAGTGTCACACACTTTCCCATCCTTTAGTCTTCTACCTTCGAACAGGGCCATCAGAACAGACGAAGATTTGTAATTTTAATAATTGGCCTGTAAATAAAATCAGCAAACTAAGTCTTGTGCGTAAAAGCATTTATGCACATCCCTACAACAAGCTGGCACAACGAGGCCTTACATTCAAATAAAACTCACAAATTACGCATGGAAACCGCCACACATACAATACACATCAGAGGACTGTTGAAGAAAGAAAAGCAAAATTTCATTGGACGGACAAATAGGCATCAGTTAAATCAGCGTGAACTTGTAGTGCAATTCGCAACTGCTGCTCCCTGTGGTATCAGTTGAGAACTCGATATGACGAGTTCTAAACCAGCATTTCATTTTTCTCAAAAAACTTCCACGTGTGCATCCTTATCATGTGAAGCTCCCAGGCACATTTTCAGGTCGTAAATATTTAAAACAATACTTTTTCTCTAATTCTATCAGAAATAAGTTCGAATCTTCTTG
>JARKHS020028492.1:0-16595 GCA_030143305.2 Amblyomma americanum
GCCGCCACATCTCCACCACATAATGTGTCGTGCTATGCGGTGTTTGTATAGCATTTACACAATTCCGCACGTTCTATTGTCAAATGGATGTCAGTGCACGTTAAAGAACCCTAGGTGGTCGAAATTTCCGGAGCCCTTCACTACGGCGTCCCTCATAGCCTGAGTCGCTTTGGACGTTAAACCCCCATAAACCATAGACCATCTATTGTCGAATGTCTCGGAACGACGAGAGAACATTGTTAAGACGCTCCAAAAACATAAAAGTGAATAGGATTACAGAGTGAAAAGCTCAGTGACAGAAGCGCTTTCTGCTGCGCTCGTAAATAAGG
Organism: Amblyomma americanum; assembly: GCA_030143305.2. Classification (NCBI taxonomy): domain Eukaryota; kingdom Metazoa; phylum Arthropoda; class Arachnida; order Ixodida; family Ixodidae; genus Amblyomma; species Amblyomma americanum. The sequence goes on from JARKHS020028492.1 coordinate 330, forward strand.
TGGATGTCTTGCGAGAATTTATCCAGTCGATTGTCAGAGAAGCGCTCTAAATGTTCCACTTCCGGGAACAAAGTTGTCAAGGAAGAGATCCGCAAAACTGCAGAAAAAAGCGCGCACCAATATAGGCGCTGCACTTGAGGGCAGAAAAAAGTATGTGTACCTGTATGTAGTACGCCAGGCAAGAGGAAATGAGAACAATGACACGACATCTATAGTAATACAACGCTTCGCCATAGCTACTAAACATGGCCTTTGATCTCTGAGGACTGATATCGGTACGCGCCAAGCCCCTTACCCCTGCTTTCTGAATGGCCGCTGTGAGAAGGCAAGTTACCCTTATGCAAGGCTTGCGCAATCCGCGGAATCGGCTACCATGCTTTCAGAACGGACACACCTAGTCCTGTAAAGGCGCAAAGATCTTTCGGGCTTTATGTTTATTGGTCGATACGGGAAAGCCCCGTTAACTTCAGACGATATCAATGTAGATCACTTTCCAGATTGTGCTACCGTTTTGCAAGTCTGTCTCATGGCCACTATCTCCCTCGTTCATGGTTTGATGAAGCAACGCTAATGCACTGCTTTCGGGGAGTCGTCGTATATTCACCGATCTGAAAGCTGCAAACAGTTGCGTGATACGTGAGCAGTCTTTGAATTCCATAGCAGTGCTCTATTAACCCTACGTTGTGTTGTGTGGTCCCCACAAGGTGCACACAAAAAAGCTGAGTGCAGTCTAAAATTCTGTGTCCGTATAAAATAGTTGACTACAGGAATGACCTGATCTGTTATGTGATCTTTTCTTACTAAGGTCCTTGTTTTCTTGGTAGAGCTTGCCGCTGCCCCATCTACCTGCTCTGCTCTGCTTCTTGCCTCAAACGTCCATGTTGAGGTTACGTTCACAAGGCAATCTTTCAGCGGCTCAATGCTATGATCATCTTAGACGGGATAAGCGGAATCTTGGTCGAGTCACCTCCCGAACATCTGCGTTCCTAGTAACTCCAATGTTTTGTAGCATGGTTCTGCATAAATTGTCGCCTTCTGCTTTGGAGTTCGTTGACCTAGAGCATACATATCTATCCTTGCTACACTTTCTTCTTCCGTAACGCCTGCATATTTTGCGCGACGCTGGCATTGGTTCACGAAGTAACTTATGCCATCTTTTCTCTCCCACATTTACTCAAAAAGTTTGCTCTCTGGCATTTGAGGATTAAATATCAATATTTCAAACTGCAATTTCTCTTTGTAAACTTTACCTGTAATGCGTCTTACTACCTTGCAAATATACTGCTAGTTTTCAGGTGTCTGGTTGTTTGTTCTGGCGTCTTTTGCATATAATTCTACCATAATTTCAAAGTAAGTGGTTATCTGATTACTCTTAGGTGATTGGGCACTTCTGAGAATCTCCACTGTCTCCACAGCCTAAGTGAATATCACTTCCTTTACAAATGCTGTCTCTAAGTTCTGCTTCTAACTACAGCTATTTGCGTTGACCACATTCTTCTTGATGCCAAAGATCTCCTACGTAGCCAGGGCAGCCTTCATGTTTTCGTTCGCTGATGTCAGAATTTTTCATATAGGCCTATTCTCCAGATGCTATTATTTTTCCATTCTATTTCGTAAGACATTCTAATGTAGTGGTTATTTTTGTATTTTTCTACAATCATCCTAGCAAGCAACTGTTCTCGTTATTAATTTCAAACCTTTTTTTATTTATTGGCTTAATTTGTTTATTCCTTCATAAGTCTATTATACTGGTTTTTTGCTCTACTTTTTAACTTTCACTGTCTGTACTTTTTTGTGAGTTGCAATGTAGCAGTTCGCCAATGTAATACAACTAGACGGAAGCGTTTCGGGGAATTTGGAAGAAATTCAATGAACAATTATTCAAGCAACCAGTACTACTTCTTTCTCTGGAGAACGAGGGCATAAAATACGAGCCTAACATTTTATGCTTAATTCTTCAGCTAAGTTAATGACATGAGGAAGCGCGCAACATAAGGAAGTCCCGCGCACTCCTGAAACAAAGCATTGTGATGACCCCCCATAATGCGCAGGTCCACACGGGACGGAGAGGTAAAGAGACACCGTATGGCTCAGTTTAAACAAACAGATATATTCAATAATTTCACATGATTAAGATTATACATCAGAGGCTGGGGCGTCCGAGCTTACGTGCCGACGACTTCATGGGGACGATGGAGGGGCTCCGGAGTTGATCTCGAACGGTTGCTGGCAGAAGCTGCACGCCGTCGGGCTTCGGCGCTGAAGGCCCCCTTGGCGAACGATGTCGTCCTGAGCGTCCTTCTTCCGTGCTGCTTGTCGATTTTTATATGCTCTTCTCCCCACACTCCCTAGGGTGAGGACGCCCACGCCGGAGGGGGGGGGGGGGGGCTAGGGCTTTCACTTGTGCGCACAAACACACCACCGCACTTATGGTCTCGCCCCCCTCACGTGTTGAGTCCGAGAAAAAGAAGGTTGTCTTCGCGGTAGCGCATAGCGTCGGCTGTGGTAAGGCGCGCTCTGGCCCGCTGTCGGTTCCCGCGGGTCACCGGCCTCCGTTCTCCATCAAATGACACTCGCCCCTCAAGGCCGGAACGCGAGGTCACTAAAAGGCCGGGAAAGTGGTCCCTTGTCCTGGGATGTGCTCGGGAGGGTTGATTGATGATGCCCACCGTCTTGCCACGGGGCCAGGCCCGCCGAAACGAGGACCCCCCTGGAGCGGCCACGGCAATTGGGGAGAATAACGCCCGTCTCCCCGCGGCGGCGGCGTTCGACTCGTGCCGACACTATGGAAAGGGGATCCGGTTGGGCTTAAACCCCTTCGTTCTGGTCGTCACTCTCAACGAGTATGGCTCGGTAATTGATGATGCCGCTGTCATAACTGGCGTCTCCAGGGGCAGCACTGATCTTCTTTTACAAATAAACATGGAACTCAGCACCCAAGCCTCTCCTTTCTAGTCCAAACTCGACGAAATAAATTCACCACAGTTACAAAGGAGCTCCCACTTCTAGCACGATCACGGCACAGACAAAAATATAGATAACGAAAGGAAGTAGGGCAGGTTCTGCCTGCGCTCCGCATGCTCTCCTGTGAAGGTGTTACTTAATGACAGAAAGGTTTAACTACCAACTCCGATAACTTAACACATAAGCACATTGCAATGTTATGAGCTGCGGCATTACACAATTCTAACCAGTTCACAACTCCGCTCTGTTTACGCCATTAGTCCAACTTAGCTTTCCGATTTCGCAGCGGATATCGGCCTTCATGAGTCATACTATGTAAGTCTGTGACCCTTTGTCTGCTTTGGGACTCGCGAGGGCTCGTGGCAGGAGCCTCTCCTGGCGTTATGGAAGGAAGGAAGGAAGGCCTCAGACGTTGCTGGCACATACCCACTACGGGGGAGTGGCCAAGACACAGGCGGTTAATTACTGGATACAGGAAATTTTTGACGGGAAAAGGAGTGGTAATAGTATGTAGTCTGATAGATTGGAAGAGGGAAGGAAAGGGGTCCAGTTAACTTGCAGATCGAAGACGGGACAATTGCTTAATGTGCATAATAGTACACAATGCCTGTAATGTTGCAATGTCTTACTGACAGAGATCAGGAAAAAGAAATTAGAATGGGAGTCGCTGCGTTTCTTGAAGAAAATTTTGCACAGCAGAGCGCACACTCCTGTCGCTTCGTCCAAGCAAAGAAGCGCCAATGGAAAGAACAACCGCGGAAGACACAGGCAAGCCCAGTTGATGAAATGGAATTTGCAAAAGACGCTTCCTCAAATGAGAAAAGCGGCGGCAGAACAGCAGGAAGTGATCTATTGTCTCAGGTTCGGCACAAAAAGGGCACAGTGGGGAAGCTGCCAGGCCAGATCTGTGAAGGTAGAAATTTAGAAGGGGAACCCGGCAACGCAAGCGCGTGAAAGAGACCTCTAGTCTGCGTGAGCGCCAGTCTTTGCTACTCCAAGGATGCAGAAGATGCTGATATTCGGGAGATGATGTAAGAGCCGAGGCAGCAAATTCCTGAAATATTGTGTAGCTGCGAAACCTCACCGCAGCTGTATATGCACACGATGGTAGGACAGCAACAATTGGGCCGCTGAGAGAGGCTCTTGCTAAGGAATCTGCAACCTCATTTAAGTGAAAGCCCATGTGACCTGGTACCCAAAGCAACCTTACCGAATTTAGATGCAGCGGAATCAGGAACTTAAAGAGGCGTAATGGCCGAGAGTCAGTGGGCGAGGATAAGGAAGAGCAAATGGACAGAGAGTCTGTCATAACCACGACCTGGGAAACGGTAGATTCTAATTTTCGTAAGGCTAAGATTACTGCTAATAATTCAGCCAGAAAAATTGGAGTGAAGTCAGGAAGACGGAGAGAAAAAGACCAATCCAGTGAAGGTGAAAAAATTCCCACACCTGCCTTTTCGCGATCCTGCGAGGCATCGGTAGCAATAAGAACATGAGAGGGAAAGGACCTTAGGTGGTCCTGCAATAGACCCTGAAGAAGCGGGAAGGGCTGCAGCTTTGCATTCGATGGGAAAATGTCATCGAATTCAATCTGGACAGATGAGGAGTTGTTATATATTTGGCGGACATCAGTGAAATGGATATTTATGCGATCAAGGAGGGACTGCACGTAACATATCTGCGGGGTATGAAATCGAGACCAGGCAGCACTAAAAAAGGCGAAAGGTTGACTAAGAAATATTATACTGGAAGCGTGAAGAGGGGAGTCGCACAATTTTAAAAATGTTTGAACTGTTAAAAGGCGAAACCTAGCTGATAACGAAGGCATTCGCGCCTCAAGGTGCAGAACAGCATTGGCGACATATTTTGGAAGCCCCAGACAAAGGCGCAACGCCTCACGCTCCAAAAGCACAAGAGGGCGAAGTTTATAGGCAGGAGCTCCTGAGAATAAAACACACCCGAACTCCAAAATTGGGCGGACGTACATTTTATAAATCATCAGAAGCGTATGCCTTCTCATGCCTGACCTAGCACTACAAAGCCTGCGCAGGATGCCAATGGCCCGAACTCCTTTTGCAGAAACTTGCTCAATGTGTGGCCGCCAGGAGAGAGTAGAGTCGTATATTACACCGAGATACTTCACCGTCTGAACTTGAGGTATTATGTTATTTCTATAGACCAGGCAGAATTTTACAGGAACAGAAACTGGAAATACTAACAATGCGCATTTCTTCACATTAAGGGACAGATGAATTCTTCCTAGCCAGTTGTCAAGAACATTGAGGTAATTTTGCAGGGTGCGATAAAGAGTGTGAATGTCACCTGCTGATGCAAAAAATGCAATATCGTCGGCGTACACATAAGTTTTCACATTTTGAATGCATGGAATTGAGCTTAAAAAAATGTTAAAAAGAACAGGGGAGAGAACTGATCCTTGCGGAACACCTCTTGTCTGTGGAAATCTCCTTGAGGGAATACCATTTTGGCAGCAGTAAAATTCTCTATTTTCTAAAAAGACAGAAATCCAGGCTACAAAATAGCTTGGGAAGTTGAGTTCCTGTAATCTTAGTAATAGAGTCGAGTGCTCCACGCTGTCGTATGCTTTACTGATATCCAAGGTGACAAGCGCAGCAAACTGTTTTCTATTGCGAGCTAATTTAATACGACTCTCAAGATCAGTATGAGCACACCAAATTGAACAACCCGGCCTGAAACCAATTTGACATGGATTCAATACAGCATTTTCTGAAATGAATGACATGACACGGCCAAGAAGGACCCTTTCCACCAATTTCACTAGGTTCGATGTTAACGAAATAGGGCGTATATTGTCTAAAGTTAAGCCCTCCCCTTGCTTTTTAAGCAATGGAACTATTTCAGCAAGACGCCACTCATGCGGTATCCAAGGACCTTTAATAGAATGGTTAATTAGAGCCAACAGGTCTGCAGGAAATTCATTGAACAAAATTTTGATCATAGATGAAGTGACCTTATCGGGGCCAGGAGCCGCTGGGGATAAGCGCAGAACAATTTGCGACAGCTCAGGCATAGAGACCTCAGTGAAATCACTTGAGGTGCATGTGAATATAGTAGGAGAAGGTAAAGCAGATGTAAAGCGAAGCTCTAGGCCACACGCAATATCTTCTAAGGCCTTTGCGATGTCAGCAGGGGACTGAACGAGGGATTCAATGTTGGCAGTCGGAGGAATCACCTTGTTGCGCCTCATGAAACTAAACAAGGCTCGTTTACTGCCCGATTGGGAAAGGAAATCATAATGATTTGTATTATACTCCTCCTTTGCACGGGCGACAGTGCGCTTAAATGTTGCTGCAACATACTTATAATCCAGCCAATTTTTTGGGCATTGATTGATGAGAAGTTTCTTCCAAGCTGCTTTCCGTCGTCTATATGCACGCGTGCACTCAGAATTCCACCAACTGTTCGCGATTGCACCCTTTGTTCTCTTAACCAAAAATTCAGACTTTTGCCTTGCATGGTCCAGTACTGAACATAGATGTGCAGCCTTGCTTTCGGCACTTATCTGAGCGCGAGTGTCTGAAGTGATTTGGAGGGCTGATTTTAGAGTGTCTTTAAAGCAATTGTAATTTATTAACGTGCGCTGATGTCGCTCAGGAAGAGTTAATTTACACGCAAACTTGAAACTAATCGGTAGATGATCACTGTTTGTTGCACAGTCAACAGGGGAGGAAAAAGTTAAATCCAAGGCAGAGCGGCATTGACTGCGAACAAACGTAGCAATCCGGAATTGTTGCAGATCAAGTTGTTGCCAGAAGCCCAATCAAATAGCCTAGAACCAAAGGTGTCTGTTTTAAACCCCCACGTCACATGGTGCGAATTGAAGTCGCCAAGTAATAGAACCTGAGATCGGCTACTAGACATGAGTGAGTCAAGGGGCCGAGTGTCAAGCACACCAGACGGGAAATATGCATTAGCTACTGTAAAGGGCTGTTGACCTGGGACGCTGAGGTCAACCGCAAGGATTTCACATTCATTGTCCGCATATTGAAAAGAAATGCATGAACTGTGGCAAAACTTTTTTTTTAGATGTGAGCAATAACAACCCTCCCCCTCGTGATGACCGGTCAAGCCGGAACGGATGGTAATCCTTGAGATGATAATTGAAATTTGGAGTTAGCCATGTTTCCTGTAAAGCAACTAAATCTGGTAGAAGCTGATTGCATAGGCAATTTAAATCTATTGAAGCTGAGAATATTGATCGACAATTCCACTGGAGTACACATAAGAACCCTATCTTGGCGGAAGTGCCGCAGCCGCGACTGCCTTTTCTACAATACTGGTCTTAGCGTTTTGACTTGCGTTACTTTTCTTTGTCTTTGACTGGGGGCAAGATGGACCTGCAATATTCAGAGGAGACCCACTTCGTTTCTGGGCGCGGAGATCAGACTCCATATCAATACAATCCATAGAGGATGCGTGCATAACGCTATTCGAAGGAGAGGGCTGAGAGGTCTTTTGTTGCTCACATTGTTTTTGGCCCTGTGGAGCGGAATCGATTACTACAGAAGGAGGGGTAGCTTCCGAAGCCAAAGAAGACAAGAGCGGAGTGGTGGACGCCTGCAGAAGATTGGTCATCTGAGCAGCTATGACCTGCGAAATGCACGTGGACACGGTTTCCATAATGCGATCCATTGCATTTGCCACAGCTTTCTCAACTGCCGCTGTAATAGCCTGGGACAAACTAGAATCCATTATGGGTGGGCATTTGGCGGCCACACTAGAGTACGCTGAGGCTCTCTCCTTGACTGCGGCAAAAGCCTCTCTCCGCGTGCATCTGCGCTTGTCTATAAGCTCGAGCACCTGAACTTCTTGTGCTCGGGCAGGACAGTCAGGCGAATCAGCAGGATGAGCACCGCTACACAAACAACACTTCTCTTGCTGTTCAGGACATTCCTCTCTGCAATGACGTTCCCCACAGGCACAGCAGCGTAAGGCCGATTTGCAGGCTTTGCCGCTGTGGCCAAATCGCCAGCAGTTTTGACATTGAAGGGGCCGAGAGTTAAAGGCATCTACTCGAAAAACCAATGGCCACACCTTAATCTCTGAAGGGCAAAATAATCCTGCAAATGTGGCAATGACGGACTCCGTAGGAATTTTTACTCCGTCAACCAGCCTGCTGCATCGATGGACAGCAATCACTCCCGCAGGCGAGAGGTTCTCAAGCGTTTCCGCAGGGCTCAATCGAGAGTCGACCCCTCGGACCAAGCCCTTGGAACATGCGAGATGAGGCGGAATGAATGCGCTCACCGGGTGGCTGGCGAAGGTCGTGCACTTTAGAAGATCTTCAATACAGTCTTTATCCGACGACCGGCACAAAACACCACCCCTGCCGAACTGCCGGACATCGGTAATGTGCATAAAGTGCTTCGATGTGGACTGAAGGGCCGCCTGCACTGCCTCCGGGTTGTTCAGTCGGATAGCGCCTCCATCGGAAGGCACTAATGCGACTGGAATGCTTGAAACACCGCTGCGGAAAAAGAGATCAAGTGGGAGCTGGTCTTTAGGAAGAGATGCCGACCAAGGGGAAAACCCCTGGCCAGGAGAAGAAGTCGACATTAAGCTCTCGTCCCGCACCCAATCACCCCAGAACAGGAGCAAACAGGCACAGACAAAAAGAAGGAGAAATTTAGCAAGCTAACGCAACACCGCCAGGTACTTAGCCACTGCCCCGCAGCCTGGGTAGCTGAGCCACGTCAACAGAACAGCAGTCAGGAACGCCAGCGGGATTATCTGCGCGGCAACCTCGCGCGCTTCTTCTTCTTCTAGCAATGCATGAAGTAAATCCGGTGGCATTCCGGCCATCACCTCTGGCGCCTGCCGAACAAATGCAGGAGAGGGCGTTTCTTGCGAACCATCTGCGCGCTCCGCTTCACTTCTGTCCCCATCAAAATCCGCGCTTTCCCTTTCCTCATTTCGTGAATACTGAACCGGTGCCGACTTGAGGCGATTTGCGTGTATCCTTATCAAGCGCCGGTTCACGTCTCGGACTCTGAAGTTTACCGGTGAAAGCTTCTCGACAACCTCGCACGGTCCTCTCCACTTCGCCTGGAACTTACGAGCTAGCCCAATCTGCCTTTGGCAGTTTTCAATGTACACGCTGTCCCCCACATCAAACGGCGCGTCTCTAGCACTGCGATCGTGCACCTCCTTCCTGCGCTTCGCCGCTTTCTTTAAGGCCTCCTTTGCGATGTCCCTCGCCACTTGCAAGCGCGATTCTAGCTCAACCTTATAGTCGTCCAGTGAAGCGTATGGGACACGACGGGGGCCCTCTGGCACTTCACTAGGCTGGTCCGGGTCTCGGCCGTAGAGAAGAAAGAATGGCGATTCGCCCGTGCTCTCGTGTGCTGCGGAATTGTAGGCAAACATTGCATACGGGAGCCACGAGTCCCAGTCCCGCTGGTCGCGCGAAACAAAATGCGACAGGAACCCGGCCACGGTTTGGTTCAGTCGCTCCACCGCGCCGTTGCAAGCCGGATGGTACGGTGTTGTCTGCTTCTTAGCGATCTTAAGCTGCTCGCAAACTCTCCTCATTAGCTGCGACACGAAGTTCGTTCCCCGATCTGTCAAGAGTTGCCTCGGGGGTCCATGTCGGAGCACGATCTGTTCGACAAATGCTCTTGCAACCGTGTCTGCCTTCTGATCTGGGAGTGCTACCGCTTCCGCGTATTTTGAAAGGTGATCGACAAATACTAAAATGTACTTGTTTCCGGAAGTGGTCGTGGGCAATGGGCCCATTATGTCCATACCTGTCCGCTCGAATAGAGCCGGAACCTCAGGGAACGGCTGAATTGGAGCTGGTCTTCGTCCTTTGGGTGTTTTTCTTTCGAGACAGGAATGACACTTCGCACAGTAGTCTCTAACATCCTGTCGCATGCCACTCCAAAAGTACAAACGCTCCACACGCCTGCGTGTCTTCGCTACTCCAAAATGACCGGCGCATGGCGCATCGTGAAACGCGCGAAGAACCCTTTCTGTCCACGACCGAGGTATGACGACTCTCTCCCAAGCGGTTTTCTCTGGTCTCCCTTTCCTGGTTGGCCTCGTGCCCCGACACAGGGTGCCGTCTTTTCCAATGAAATAACCTAGCTGTTCGGGGTGAGACGGTGCGCCCTCTAAGCTTTCGATTATTCGCTTCAGGTCAGGATCTTTGCACTGCTCTGTGCGTAATTCGGCGGGGTCGACTACGGGGACAAACTCATCTATAGCTGCCACCGCAGCTGTGCGGCTGAGTGCATCAGCATTCAGATGTGTCTTTTCTGACTTGTGCTCAACTTCAAAGCAGTATTCCTGCAGGTGTAGATTCCATCTAGCGAGTCGCGAGCTAGGGTCCCTGACACTCATCACCCATTTCAGAGGATGGCAGTCTGTGACTAGCTTGAATTTGCGGCCGTAAAGGTAGCATCTGAAGTGCTTTACTGCCCAGACAACGGCGAGGCACTCCCTTTCCGTAGCTCCGTACTTTTGCTCTGTGGGGCTCAGCTGTCGGCTAGCAAAAGCAACGGGATGTTCTTTGCCCTCGATAACCTGAGATAGCACGGCACCAACTGCGAACTTTGACGCATCTGTGGCCATAACGAAGGGCAAATTAAAATCCGGGTGGCGCAACAGCGGTGCACTCATTAGCTTCCTTTTCAGGGCCCCAAAAGCATCCTCCGCGTTTTCGTCCCAGCGAAAGGCGACATTTTTGGCTGTTAAGGCGGTGAGCGGCTTAGCGAGCTTGGCGAACTCCTCTATGTGCCTTCGGTAGTAACCGATCAGGCCGAGAAACTGCCGGACCTGGCGGACGCTAGTTGGGGATGGAAAATCCGAGACACACCTTAGTTTCTCAGGGTCCGGTCGCACGCCGTCAGCTGAAACAACGTGCCCGAGGTATTTCACCTCGTTTTTGAGGAATTGGCACTTAGAGGGCTTCAGCTTGAGACCCGCTCCTCTTAGTCGCACCAAAACCTGCTCAATATCGCGCAAATGGTTCTCAAAACTGTCACTGTATATGATTATGTCATCCATATACACGAAGCACAGCCTCCCCAGAAGACCTGCCAGGATAACATCAGCGGTTCTCTGCCAGACAGCAGGGCTGTTGGCCAGACCCATCGGCATTCTTTTCCATTCATAGTGCCCTGAGGGCGTGTTGAATGCCGTTTTCTCGGCATCTGCCGGATCCATTGCTATCTGCCAGAATCCCGCCGCCATGTCCACTACCGTGAAGTACCTGGCAGAGCCCAGCTAAGAAAGCGTCTCCTGTATATTGGGGATGGGGTATGGATCGATGCGAGTTACGGCATTTAGTTTGCGGTAGTCCACTACCAATCGATACGAGCCATCTGGCTTTTCCACCAATAGTACTGGTGCTCCCCAGGGCGACTTTGAGTGTTCGACAATGCCGCGATCAATCAGGTCCTGCACCTGCCGCTCCATCTCCTCACGTTGGGAGTAAGGAATCCTGTACGCACGCTGGTAAACGGGCGATGAAGTGCCGGTTTCTATCCTGTGCTTTATAACGCCACAGCAGCCCAAATCCAGGCTGGACGCGGCGAATACCTCCGAGTAGTCGTTCAGCAAACCAGCCAGAGCCTCCCTCTCCCTGGATTTTACGTGAGAAAGATCGAACGACACCTTTGGAGCAGCCGAAGGACTAGCATGCTCTACAGTTGCGAGTACCGTATCGGTGGGCTCACGTTTCTCTATCGCAGAGGTGAAAAAAGCCAATGTTTTGTTCTTGGGAAGGCTCAGTGGCTGCTGGCTACAGTTAACCACCCGTAGGGGCACTCTGTGGGCGTCATTAACTGTCACGAGGCACGCGGCTGCCTTCAGGCCATTGTTGAGAGAGTCGACCGGCTCAAGCACTCCCACGGCGCCGCTCTCTTCATCTGAAGGCACAAACGCGTACAAAATGTGCTCCGACCAAGGAAGGACGACTGCCTCATCGACCAGCCTGACGGCAACCCGCGAATGCACCTTCTCCAATGATCCCACTGTTTGACGGGTGTCAATATCGGTAATGCGAATCTCAGCCTCTCTCCTGTTCAAAAACGGAACTTTTGAGCCGCCCGCATTAACCTCTTCCTCAGAGAATGAGACTACTACCTTCCCTTTTCTCAAAAAATCCTGCCCTAATATACCTGACACTCCGTTTGGCAGAGACACCGTGTCCGGGCATACGTAGCAGGGGTGCTCCAATGCAATTCCGCCGAGAGAGAAGTGTAACCGGTAGAGTCCACTTATGCCAAGAGGATCCCCCGTTATGCCTAAAAATTTGGTTGCCATACCACCAGACGCTTCCAACACCTCGCGGTCCCCCTTCCTTCGAAGCGTGTTAAAACTGCTCTCCTTAAGCAATGTCACCTTTGACCCCGTATCTATCAACAATTCCATGCAACAACCATTTAACTTGCAACGCACAACAGGGCATGCCTCGTCGGCCACACAAACTACCACCACCTCATCATCCACTGCTCCCTCCCCACGCTCCTCAGGCTGGGGAGGACTATCTAGTTTTTTGTCTCGGTATCTGGAGCCCCGCTGTAGGCTTGCTTAGGGCGTGTCTCGCCTGCTTCTCTTTGTGGCTCCCCACGGCGCACGTTTTGGCAGAACCTGGCGATGTGTCCGCGACCCTGGCAAGCGAAGCATACGATTTCTTCAAAATCTCGCATACCGCGCCTGTAGCTTTGTGGCGGTCTCCGGTTTCCAGCGAATGGGCGCTGTTGAGCGCGCGCTTCAACCTGGCGTTCCACCTGCTGAGATAGCAGCTGTTCTAAGCGATCTAACCGCTCTGTCAAGAGAGCAACCTCAGGGTTGAGCACCGCTCTCTCTATGGTTGCTCTCTTGACAGAGCGGTTAGATCGCTTAGAACAGCTGCTATCTCAGCAGGTGGAACCCCGAACAGCTAGGTTATTTCATTGGCAAAGACGGCACCCTGTGTCGGCGCACGAGGCCAACCAGGAAAGGGAGACCAGAGAAAACCGCTTGGGAGAGAGTCGTCATACCTCGGTCGTGGACAGAAAGGGTTCTTCGCGCGTTTCACGATGCGCCATGCGCCGGTCATTTTGGCGTAGCGAAGACACGCAGGCGTGTGGAGCGTTTGTACTTTTGGAGTGGCATGCGACAGGATGTTAGAGACTACTGCGCGAAGTGTCATTCCCCTCTCGAAAGAAAAACACCCAAAGGACGAAGACCAGCTCCAATTCAGCCGTTCCCTGAGGTTTCGGCTCCCTTCGAGCGGACAGGTATGGACATAATGGGCCCATTGCCCACGACCACTTCCGGAAACAAGTACATTTTAGTATTTGTCGATCACCTTTCAAAATACGCGGAAGCGGTAGCACTCCCAGATCAGAAGGCAGACACGGTTGCAAGAGCATTTGTCGAACAAATCGTGCTCCGACATGGACCCCCGAGGCAACTCTTGACAGATCGGGGAACGAACTTCGTGTCGCAGCTAATGAGGAGAGTTTGCGAGCTGCTTAAGATCGCTAAGAAGCAGACAACACCGTACCATCCGGCTTGCAACGGCGCGGTGGAGCGACTGAACCAAACCGTGGCCGGGCGAATCGCCATTCTTTCTTCTCTACGGCCGAGACCCGGACCAGCCTAGTGAAGTGCCAGAGGGCCCCCGTCGTGTCCCATACGCTTCACTGGACGACTATAAGGTTGAGCTAGAATCGCGCTTGCAAGTGGCGAGGGACATCGCAAACGAGGCCTTAAACAAAGCGGCGAAGCGCAGGAAGGAGGTGCACGATCGCAGTGCTAGAGACGCGCCGTTTGATGTGGGGGACAGCGTGTACATTGAAAACTGCCAAAGGCAGATTGGGCTAGCTCGTAAGTTCCAGACGAAGTGGAGAGGACCGTGCGAGGTTGTCGAGAAGCTTTCCCCGGTAAACTTCAGAGTCCGAGACGTGAACCGGCGCTTGATAAGGATACACGCAAATCGCCTCAAGTCGGCACCGGTTCAGTATTCACGAAATGAGGAAAGGGAAAGCGCGGATTTTGATGGGGACAGAAGTGAAGCGGAGCGCGCAGATAGTTCGCAAGAAACGCCCTCTCCTGCATTTGTTCGGCAGGCGCCAGAGGTGACGGCCGGAATGCCACCGGATTTACTTCATGCATTGCTAGAAGAAGAAGAAGCGCGCGAGGTTGCCGCGCAGATAACGCCAGGAGAGGCTCCTGCCACGAGCCCTCGCGAGTCCCAAAGCAGACAAAGGGTCACAGACTTACTTAGTATGACTCATGAAGGCCTATATCCGCTGCGAAATCGGAAAGCTAAGTCGGACTAATGGCGTAAACAGAGCGGAGTTGTGAACTGGTTAGAATTGTGTAATGCCGCAGCTCATAACATTGCTATGTGCTTATGTGTTAAGTTATCGGAGTTGGTAGTTAAACCTTTCTGTCATTAAGTAACACCTTCACAGGAGAGCATGCGGAGCGCAGGCAGAACCTGCCCTACTTCCTTTCGTTATCTATATTTTTGTCTGTGCCGTGATCGTGCTAGAAGTGGGAGCTCCTTTGTAACTGTGGTAAATTTATTTCGTCCAGTTTGGACTAGAAAGAAGAGGCTTGGGTGCTGAGTTTCATGTTTATTTGTAAAAGAAGATCAGTGCTGCCCCTGGAGACGCCAGTTATGACAGCGGCATCATCAATTACCGAGCCATACTCGTTGAGAGTGACGACCAGAACGAAGGGGTTTAAGCCCAACCGGATCCCCTTTCCATAGTGTCGGCACGAGTCGAACGCCGCCGCCGCCGCCGCCGCGGGGAGACGGGCGTTATCCTCCCCAATTGCCGTGGCAGCTCCAGGGGGGGCCTCGTTTCGGCGGGCCTGGCCCCGTGGCAAGACGGTGGGCATCATCAATCAACCCTCCCGAGCACATCCCAGGACAAGGGACCACTTTCCCGGCCTTTTAGTGACCTCGCGTTCCGGCCTTGAGGGGCGAGTGTCATTTGATGGAGAACGGAGGCCGGTGACCCGCGGGAACCGACAGCGGGCCAGAGCGCGCCTTACCACAGCCGACGCTATGCGCTACCTCGAAGACAACCTTCTTTCCCTCGGACTCAACACGTGAGGGGGGCGAGACCATAAGTGCGGTGGTGTGTTTGTGCGCCCAAGTGAAAGCCCTAGCCCCCCCCCCCCCCTCCGGCGTGGGCGTCCTCACCCTAGGGAGTGTGGGGAGAAGAGGATATAAAAATCGACAAGCAGCACGGAAGAAGGACGCTCAGGACGACATCGTTCGCCAAGGGGGCCTTCAGCGCCGAAGCCCGACGGCGTGCAGCTTCTGCCAGCAACCGTTCGAGATCAACTCCGGAGCCCCTCCATCGTCCCCATGAAGTCGTCGGCACGTAAGCTCGGACGCCCCAGCCTCTGATGTATAATCTTAATCATGTGAAATTATTGAATATATCTGTTTGTTTAAACTGAGCCATACGGTGTCTCTTTACCTCTCCGTCCCGTGTGGACCTGCGCATTATGGGGGGTCATCACAGCATTCAGGCAATGAAATTACGCATATCGCAGGTTAAATAAACAGGAAGGATTATCTGCAGTTTATACAGCATATTACGTGTCCGCTAGGACCGTATGAGTGACAGTGCTCATGAAGCCCACTCATTTTTTTTCCTTTATTGTTGTCAAGCGAATTAGATCGCTTCGTTCAACCAGTAGCGTAAAACGTGTTTTTCACCTCGTTTTTGAGGAATTGGCACTTAGAGGGCTTCAGCTTGAGACCCGCTCCTCTTAGTCGCACCAAAACCTGCTCAATATCGGGCAAATGGTTCTCAAAACTGTCACTGTATATGATTATGTCATCCATATACACGAAGCACAGCCTCCCCAGAAGACCTGCCCGGACAACATCAGCGGTTCTCTGCTAGACAGCAGGGCTGTTGGCCAGACCCATCGGCATTCTTTTCCATTCATAGTGCCCTGAGGGCGTGTTGAATGCCGTTTTCTCGGCATCTGCCGGATCCATTGCTATCTGCCAGAATCCCGCCGCCATGTCCACTACCGTGAAGTACCTGGCAGAGCCCAGCTAAGAAAGCGTCTCCTGTATATTGGGGATGGGGTATGGATCGATGCGAGTTACGGCATTTAGTTTGCGGTAGTCCACTACCAATCGATACGAGCCATCTGGCTTTTCCACCAATAGTACTGGTGCTCCCCAGGGCGACTTTGAGTGTTCGACAATGCCGCGATCAATCAGGTCCTGCACCTGCCGCTCCATCTCCTCACGTTGGGAGTAAGGAATCCTGTACGCACGCTGGTAAACGGGCG
>JARKHS020028493.1:0-25709 GCA_030143305.2 Amblyomma americanum
CTTTTCACACACTAATCCTATTCACTTTTATGTTGTTGGAGCGTCTTAACAATGTTCTCTTGTCGTTCCGAGACATTCGACAATAGATGGTTTATGGTTTATGGGGGGTTTAACGTCCAAAGCGACTCAGGCTATGAGGGACGCCGTAGTGAAGGGCTCCGGAAATTTCGACCACCTGGGGTTCTTTAACGTGCACTGACATCCATTTGACAATAGAACGTGCGGAATTGTGTAAATGCTATACAAACACCGCATAGCACGACACATTATGTGGTGGAGATTTTTTAAAGGCATAAGCCTTATTTGCCGCATTGAGTGAAAAATCTTGTGTGTACGTGTTGCGACTCTGTGGTACCCATAAACGGTGGCGTCCTTATGCAACCTTGCAGGTGTCTGTTAAATTAGTGATTGGTTGCGCGAGATTGCTCGAGAAGAGCAACCTGGACCACAGAAGTCCCATCGCTTGCGGCCCCTGCCACCCCAGAGAACGCTCAGTTAAATTGGAGATTGGTAGCGGAAGCTTGCTCGTCAAGAGCAGCCTGGATCCCGCAAGTCCCATCGGTGCTCCAGGGCACTGGCTCACCGCTTCACGCCTGCACCACTGCGCCAGGAGTGTATGAGGACTCCCAGCGATCTATGAATGTGAAGTATAAAAAGATCAATTCTGCCGTTATGGGCATTAACTGATTATCTATCGAGTCATACGCCTAAGGAGGAGCGCGGGCCGCGGTACAGCGGCGACTGCCTTCACGAAGTTATCGCGCTGATCCGAAAGTGCTGCGGGGCGGCTACATACAGCCATGCAGAGGTAGAATTTCTAGCCCGCGTGGTGGCATCGGGCTACATCACGCCGCAGCGCGAGACGCCTGCGTTCACAATGTGAGCGAGTCAGCTTAGACCTCCTCACAGGTAAGCAGTCTTAATTGTCTCTGCATCCTTCTTTTCTCCTCAACCATATTGCGATACTCTCATTTCAATATTCGATAAAGGTCCTGACAGCATGTACTTACACTATTCTTTGAACAATGGTTTTCAAACAAGAAAAATGCTTCTAGTTTCTTCTTGCGATCGACTTTGCGAGACGCGGCCAAGTCTGGTCCGTATATCTTACTCAGCCAAAAAATGGTCGCGTGGTCGTGGTTTTCGCGTCCCACTCTGGTCTACACTTCAAGATCTGAGGATACATTAGGGGGGCTGGCATCCCTTATTCCAGTCCTTGAATATGTTGACATATTGACTCGATAGCGTTAAGCAGCTCGTGTAACAGAAAAGCCGGTGTCGGCAGATCTGAGGATACATTAGGGGGGCTGGCATCCCTTATTCCAGTCCGTGAATATGTTGACATATTGACTCGATAGCGTTAAGCAGCTCGTGTAACAGAAAAGCCGGTGTCGGCGGCGTTTGCCGTGAGCGAAAAATCCTCCTCCTCGCACACCTCCTCCTCGCAATGTACGCCACTGCCCTAAAAGATAGCGTGGCTCCTTCGCTCACTCTCGCCCCTCTCCCCTCGAGGCGGCGCGTGGCGAGCACTTCCTTCCTTTCTCTCCCATTTCCTCTCTCCCTCCAGAGCACAGCGACCATCCGCTCAAGAGAGAGAAATAAATGCACGTGCTCTGTCCCCCTTTCCACTCCCAACTAGACTGAAAACTCGCGGGACTGGCAGCGCCTCCCGCTCGTTTCGTTCGGGCGCAGTGGGGCCGTTCGAGCGCGAAGGAATCGCGTTGAGCGGCGAACAACGCAGCGCATATCCATAGCGCGTTCACCACGAAACTTGCGGCTTGCTGCCCGTTCGTTCGGCGCGGAAGCTATGCTGGCATTCGTGGCATCGGGTTTGTCGAGAACGATGTGCCGACGAGCTACGACTGCAACTTGAGTCCCGCGTGTTTCGGCAAGGCGCCTGGCAGCGCTTCTACGTGGTTTGCGGCTCTGCGCGTCTGTTGCACCGTACGGAGCAGAACGATTTCTCTAACGGGCAAAGCGTCGCGCCGAATGGGCGATGCCGTTCCGTGGACTCCCTGGCAGTACTCCAACACGCTGTCGCGTTCCACTCTTGAAGGCGAAGCTTAAGCGTCCTTCAATTTTTTTATCATCAACCTGTAATGTTTTCAAAGCTTAGCAGTCGAATGACATGGGATTTTGCGGCTAGGTGTGGAGTACACGATTCGTTAACTTGCTGTCAATGGTCTTTAGATGAATGTGGTTGCACTTGTAAACATCGAAGAGTGGAGCGGTGTACTTTAAATCACGTTAGTCTTTTGCTACTAGTGGAGCAAGTTGCAGACATCACATCATTACCTGTGGGTGAGACCTGTCATCTTTCCTAGCAAGCCAGCAACTGGCGCATGGGAATAAAAACAGAGCAGATGCATATGATAGTGCCTTCTTCATAGGCAGGTACAGCCCGGAGAGCATGGCCGTCCCCACTGCCCTGATTGGCATTGCGAGGAATGAAGGGTCAGTCTGTCTAGGTACAAAAAATAAAGAAGACTTTGAAACTATCTGTACAGAATTAATTTTTAGTATTTACGCCGCTTATATGACGTGATATTACTTCTGTACAAATCTGATGTTAAAGTGGGATGAAGGCGGTGTTCAGGTAAGGAGGGGGAGTTAACAACAAAATGTAAACGGAGCGGGAAACCTCAAGGTACTAAACAACGTTTCGACAAGAGGACGTCTTCCTCTGGGCAACGGGTTCATCATTGGCGCGGTTTAAGTAGGCCTTCACTCCGAGTAGAAAACGCCGGTGAGGGAAAGTAAGGCGTGAAGTCGGAAGGGGGTTAGGGTGGGTAACGTGAAGTTTAAAACTTTTCTAAGATAGATCAGTGCTAAAGAACATTAACCAGCCGACTTGCAACGCTGTGGCAAAGAATTACGCCAGCTGAGCACAAAGGAATCCAAATCTGGCAAGGAGGAAATAAACTGTCCGGTATATTCCGGCACTCATTTAATTGTTTAAAAACTTATTGCACGTGGTCAGAGCAAAAATTACACCACCAAAAAAACTTTACATCGCTCTCTCAGTACTTCACTTCGTCTCTTTTTCGTTTCTTTAATCCCCTCCTCCCCGACCACCGTTCTCTTTTCTCCCTTTTTATTCGTTTATTCTAACCTACTGTTAACTTATGTACTGCACTTCCTGCTACGATTTCTCAGGAACCCACGGTTTTCGCACTCCCCTTTCCTGCCTTCCTTTCGCTCTACCTACACAGCCCCCTTTTTTCGCTCTTTTTTTTGCTTCCCTGGATCTCTTTATGCCGAGTTTTCCAAGCGCTTTCACCGAAGTTTCACCCAGGTCAACCAGACCGGCCGTGCCAAGCCAACTGTGACAGCTGCCCATGCACGGACACGTCACTTTTCCAGCCTACGATCCCTATTTCTCCACCCACCCCACCTGTCTTCCTTCCTGTTTAGCAGGTTTTCTTCCTTTTCACAGTTTTGCATGTCAACCGGTTAATCCTTTTTAGCAGTCACCCTGCCTGGGCTAGATATTCAAGTTCACTCTCCACCTTGTATCAACCTTCTCATTTCCCACCCTTATTCCCCTCACTGGAGGTACCTCTTCGGAGTGAGCCCCTGCTTAATCCCAGCCAAGAATGAACGCTTTGCCCACACGAAGACAAGTTCTCTTGTCGAAACGTTGCCTAGCACCCTGAGACTTCCGCCTCCCTTGTCCTCTTCGTGTTAACACGAATTCCATCTACCTGCTATCTCTCTCTACCATGTCCAACAAGAGGGAGTAGTCAGTTCTGTAGGGATTTTAGAATTTTCTTCGATTCCTCGCATTTACTTCATCACGTGAATGCGACAGTTCGTTGTCATATAAAAGCGAACAAAAGCACAACCAGTGTTATATAAAAAAATCAACACGACTTATGTTCCAGAAGTTACCGCTAAAAATCCAGTTACCTCTATTAGTTGAAAAGAAGAGGACAAACCGTCATCTAAAATGCCGTTATCTTTTATTCGGTAATTCTTGTCCAACAGCTGTAACGTCTGACAGCAGGGCGAGCATCCGACGTTAGGACTCTAGGTGCCAAAGTCCCTGGAGTACTTAACCACGCTTGATTGCACTTACTGTTTCCTTTTCTCTCCTAAACCTATACAGGACAGTCTTTGGGATACAGAACACATCTTGCCTAAAATAGTTGTATCTCTTCGTCTTGGTTAAAGCTGTGCTGCTCACTGTGTCCTTGAAGCGGGTTCCTTTTGAAAAATTCACCAGATGTGTATCCCTAAGCGAATATAATATTGAGCGCAGTACATCTCGCTGCCCGCTAACCCGTCTAACTTATTCATCACAATGAAAAAACTCACAGTTTTTGATTTCACCCGCATATGTGTCGCGCCTGTACAGCCGCCATCTTCCGGCCACAGAAACCCGCAGCCGGCCAACCTCCAGCAACCGTCCCCACGGGAACCGCTTAGAGGGTGGCTGTCGTAACAAATGCCATACAGTTAAGACATCGCTGTGAGAGTACTGCGGAAGCTTGTGATGATATCTTGAGAACAGGGATTTAAACGTATTGTACGCTCAACGCATCAAAAGCGGCGTCAACTGCAGTGTCAACAAATCTACAGCTGTCCGTAATCCTGCGCATGTTTCTCAGCGCATTAATGGGCGCACATGACCACTACAGTCGCAGAGCAGTGATCACCGGCTTAATGCAGCGCATTGTTGGTGGCGTACATTTGTGAGATGCTGACCTCAATTCTCTTACATTCTCCTTTACACTCGCAAACGTTAGTCATTAAAAGGAAAAATGTGTTTATCAATACATTCAGGCTATATACGGCAGCTAGAGTAAGAGCAACTTCAGGCAACTCACCATCCGGTCCATGTTCGGTATCCTGAGTTCAACAATCTGAGTCACAGACACAAGCTGTAGCTGAACCAGTTTTGGTCGCCTCAGCAACCTTCGCTTGGGAGTGACGTAATTTCCACTCCGGCTCAGTTTTTCGACACCCTATGTGAGAGAGATAACTTAGTCATATGAGCGATGTAAGCCCGGCGTCGCTGACAATATTACATGAACTTACCCTATTCGCCCTTTTGTTCACCACAAACAGGTTATCAGAGAATTGGAAGAATTTGTATACGTAGCATCGCTACTCCTTGTGGCTTATTCGACTTCAAGGAGAAGTTGCGTTTTATTCCTTTTTTTAGTAAACCGATCAGACAGATAACATACCTGGCTTTCTTTCAGGATTCCGATAATAATTATCTCTGACCAGTGTAACAGGCTGCAGCTTTGGCGAAGGCTTGACAACCATTCAACATTTTTCAAATAAGCTCCCTTGGGAAAAACTTCTAGAGGGCTATTGGTGGGTGGGGGGCACAAAAACAAAACTTTTTTAGTATACACGGCTGTAGCAACTTTTTCAGAAGCCTCAAGTAGAAGATGGACTGTGCTCAACACTGTTGAAAGCTGTGTTGGTCGAATACAAGCCGTCTATCACCATTTTTCTTCTTCTCCTTTCTCTTAAAACATGGCGCATACCCACATGGGGGGATGGGATAATGAAAATTGGTTTTTGGAGAAAGGAAATGCCGCTATATCTGTCTCACATCTCGGCGAACACCTGAACCGCGCCGGGCGGATTGGCCAACATCACCATTTCCCGCGTCTCTTCGTCGGTGTCTTCTCCTGTTTACGATCGGAACGATAGCTCGGTGGCCCCTGAAAAAATTGGCGAAGAAGACGAAGCTGGCAGTGGCGCGGGACTGAGTGCGCGCGCTAGGCCAGCTGTCATTTTAATTACCTGAATACAGGTGAATAGTCACCCGATTCTTGGCCGATCGCCCAGTGTGGGTATGTGCCATCCTTTGATGGGCTAACAACAACATCAAAAGCGGTCACTTAATCATCTCATTGCCATCAGTTATCTTGTCTCAATCTTAGGCTCGCCGCTACATTAAAATATATACAAATGTTGGCATCATTCCAGCGTAGCTTATACCTGCTGCTGCAGATGGCTATCTTATTATTGCGATATATGGGCCGAACATTGCCAACTAGTTGATGCAGACACTAGCAGATGTTGCAACAGAAGTTACGACTAATATGAAACTAATGCTCTCGCATTTCACTCCTAAGATGACTGAAGCGTCCTCAGATGTTATCCAGCATCTGCTCTGCATTTTTTCGCTGTGAAGTTTTCAAAATTCACAAGTTTCTACAGGGGATATTGTCGAGAAATTAATGGTTTTTCAGCTGACGAGCAGGTGCTTTTCTGCACAGCAGTAGAGGTAGAAGTGAGCCATTTTTTCGAAAAACTTTTATCTCCTTTTAGGCCAGCCGTTGCTTTCATGCTCTCGCCGGTACAGTGCCTTAGAAAGTTCTGTACCCTTGCCGCAGTTCGGAATTTTCACGCAAGACCTGGACTTGAAAGCGAAATGCTTGGAGCGCTTCGTTGCCTTTTAAGAGAGCAAACTGAAGATGCCACTACCTTTATCTGATCCTCGAATTCTGGTTTTGCAGCTCTGATAAGACGTGTGATAAGACGTAGCAAAGGAAGATGCAAAAAAATGAAAAATACAGGTACATATGATCGGTTATCTACAAGCATTCTTCTTTTTACACAGCCTTAAAATGGAGATAAAAAGATATCTGTGGTTGATAATGTATTCAGCCTGCTTTAACTTGATGTTTCATGTACATTATCAGAAGGTAGAGCTGTTTATCTTTCAGAGCAATGCAAGCTGAATGTGCACCTCTAATTCAGATGAATATTAGAATGTGCATTAAAAAGATGTCGCATATCAATGTACCACATCTGGCGACGTTCAGCCGCAATACAGGCCACGGGTCGGCTTGGTTTTCTAAGCATTTGCAGGAGACGCATGGTAACAAGCAGACTTAAAATTTGCGTCGAGGAAAACTTTTCACCCTAAAGCAGACATTTAAAAACCATCGTCATTCATAATCATTATCACAAAGCGCTTTAAAGAGTGCATCGCATTTGAAATGCTGAGAGTTGGAGTTTTTACGCAAGCGTATTGCGGATAATACGTTTTCCGAAAAGAGTCGCGTATGCGTAGTCTCTTAGTTCGACCTCTGCTGCAGTCCTCCATAAGCCTGTAAATATTTTGCTCTCTTTTTTTGCTTCCGCTTCCAAATCTTAGCGTCTATTTATCTTTCACGATTTCAAAAAAGAAAGAAAATTGTTCGATTTACGCCTCGTTAGTGCACTTCCATGTGGGGCGTACTAATCAGAAGAAATCTGAAATCAATATACTGCTGCCAAGTGTCTATAAACAAGCCGTGACGGGGCACACAGTCGCAAGCGTCTGCGACTCAGCGATGAATATTTTACGAATTTTCACTTGTGTTAAGGTTTTCTTCAGTCATTTCGCTGACCAAATGCTTCTTATGCTGTACTTTATTGCCGTTCCATTCGCTCTGAAAATTTCAGTTTGCAATTATTAAATTATTAAGAGCAGAACTGTCAAATCAGAAAGCCACCTCTTCGCTGTGGTATATTGACATATGCGTTGATGTCTATGAAGAGTATGAAATTTTTTGCTAGTACTTGATGCATTCAAGGCTGGCAGCAGAAGTGAGGTCAAACCCTGAATATAGTAAATGATGTGTCAAAACTTCGACGACCAGGAGGTCAGGCAACGTGGAGTGATTGCACGACATGTTCTGAATAAGAGTAAGAGCAACGGAAACAGTTTATTTTCAGAAGAAGGTTAAGGCGTATGATTTATATTTCCCTGAGAATTGGTCACTGCATCCAGATCGGTTAAATCCAACTTTTCAATATCCTCTTAAATTGCCTTCAATAGGTGTAATAAAAAAATGACCTCGAAGCAACGCCGGTTGCGCAGGGAATTCCTGCCGACTAGACGTGGGGCTTTCGCTGAAAGATATCATCATTGATATTTGAGCAAGAGTATTGTTGAACCATTTCTTGTATTGAACGACATTTTTGTAATCAGCTATTTGCTTACTGGCTCGTTGATTAAGGTTCGTGTAAGAGGAAGGCTCTGCTGCGCCTCTAATTTGAAGTTTTTCGCCGTACGCCTAAAAAAAGCGACAGACTCACACGTCGAAGAATTCCGTTTTAAATGTTCTCTCGTTTCTTCCATGCACCGTATGCGTGTATTGTATGAGCGACGGGCTGTGGATAGCCGAAAAAAGGCATATGGTTGATAAACAGCACTACACTCAACCCTACAGGTACAAGTATTCACCATCTTCAAGCTAGAAATAAGAGATTCTGGATTCCTTCAAGAGTAGATGACCAGCACGCTAGGCGCTGATCCCGAGATATGACTGTTGACGGAAGTGGGCATTCAAACGTGTCAGCACTGTCTCAGTGCACGCATCTCATGCAAGACTCTTCGCACAAAATGTTCTCAGAAAAAAATATTGAGGTAACATTGCTGCCTTCCTGAAGGCCTCTTTGATTTGTGAATATACAGTGTGAAGAAAACAGATTCGCGACCCGCATCCCATTAAAACACATTGGATAGTACCTGTCGACGCAGATTTTGCAGTTTTCTAGTTGTGTTGTCAAAGCTTAACCGCCTAAGAAGACTCAGACAGGGTGGGTGACATTCCCCCTCTTTAGGTGATTTATGCAACGACCATCACTTCATAAGGAAGCAAATGCCGCAGCCGTTCTAGAGTCCCCGAGGTAACGACGACCATTTGGGAAAGAGCACATGCGAGTCTTTGTCTGCATGAGACGTTTTCAACGGGCTTTCCGTTTTACTCTCCACGTTAACTTCGCTTTATAGTAGGTTGTTTGGGCGAGGAAAAAGAAAAAAAAATATCCACAAAAAATTCATAGTAACGTGCGCGCACACACCTGCTGAGAGCGAAAATGGTGGGTACTTGCTGAAACACTCAATACAGGACAGTGCAGAGAGTAGGAAGTATGATGGGAAAAAGAATTCACCAAAGTGAAAACAGGTGCACTGTCAACGACTCCTAGTCAATTTTTTTTTTAAGGGAGAGCTGGGCCTCTAAGAGATTGCACCCGCGGCTGCGATAAGTGCTGAAGCGCGCCAAGCTCCTTTGAAATCTGCGTACTGAAAGAAGGTTGGAAAAACCGTAAGAGTGTCGTTCTCTTTCTGCCTTCCGACTTCAGCAATCCACTTCAGCAACGAAAAGGCCGTGTGACAAAAATCGGTGCATATTTGGAAAACCGGCCCGACGCGACATGAATCTCGACCGGCCGCACCGTAGATGGTTCAAGAATCATGCAGATTGCCGAGAGTGAGCGCGTAACCTTGAGATTCAAGAGTTTCTGGGAGCGCATGGGAATAGTGGGCATTTGTGACAGGCTAAGAAGACGCTAACTAATGAAGCGCGGTATTGAGATGGAAGGACGTGTAGACGCGGGCCAAAAAAAGTAGACTTTGAAGGCAAAAAAAAATTAGGAAGCCTTTATAAATCAAACGAAGATAAAAAAAAACGATTGCCAGCTGCGGTCTTCAATTTTAAATGCACTGTGATTTTGCTTCGTTTATTCGAAGCTCGCGGCTGTCCGACGGTTCAATGCCTTTTGAATATTCAAGACTTTTCCAGGGCATATGTTGCCAGTCAACAAAAAAAACTTAACAAGCTTTGACGTAGGCAATCTACATTTGAAATTCTTTTTGTAGCTTAGATACTCTACGCACCATTCCAATCTACACAGGATATCGGCCTACTATTGATAATGGATGGTTTTACTGTGGTCACTCGTAGGACCGACCTTTGCCCATACGTTTACAATATCGGGCCGATTACCTGTGCTAATTGGAATTTCAGCGAAGCTCTTTTTGGTATTGGAACGTATTGTCAGAATGAAGGCGAAGTGAACGAGTTGTCTTGGTGGTGCAAGTGTTCTGGGTTTGTGGGCCCTGTGCTCTGTGCGGGCCCTGTGCTCTCGGTCTGTGCGCTGTGTCTGGGTCATTCTTTGGTCGTTCTCGTCTTTGGCCACGTAAGAGCTTTCGTTTAGGAGCCGGGCGAAGCATATGAAGCAACACGCAATTTTTAAGAACACTGGAGGCCCACTTCACACGCATGGAGCCCGAAACTGGCTGTAGGACCAGTCATGGGTAGCATTTACGGAAAGGAGCAACAGATATAATTTAGCTCCCTGTTTTATTTTTGAAGTTGAGTAGGAACATTATTCAATGCAAAACTTCTCCTTCGTCTCCAAACTTCACGTGGCTCGTTCACATTCCTCAATTTTCAGTCCCGCAAACTGTCCGACTTGCCACGAATGTAGTTTCCTCTGCGCGACGTCGGACTGTTAACGAAGCAGGGACGTTGGGACCACTCTTATAATGAGCGTTGAGGATTTTACAGCAGAAAAAGTTACTTCGGTGGTAACATAACATGTACAAACGAGTTTCCCAAGCACGCTGCACCTTAAGGAATATAGAATATTCAAGAGGCATATAAGACACAGGTGAGATGCACGGAACCGAGCCATGAGCCCGATCTCTAGCAAAGTTTCAGCTTCACGCCATCAGAAGGGAAATTAAGAGCAATTTTCACATCTCAAGCCTTGATATTATCCTTGCACACATGTCGAAAAAAAACTGAGAAGCATTAGAACGATGTACAGTGAGTTCGGAACGTTCGTTCATGTAGTTGTAGCGCCCCATGCGTCCCGGCAGTTCATGTACTTGTGAAGTGTAGTTTTTCAAAAATGGTGCAACGGAAAGCCTAAGGTACGTAGGGGCGCGAGACGCCAGTGGATGTCTCGCACGTAATGAACTGGGAGGAAAAAGGCAGTGGACATTCAGCGAAGGACAGGGACGTGAACTGGGAGCGAAGACGATGCATATACTTCATAATATTCGTGTACTTGTATGTATAATTATTATATCTTGTAGTTACCTGTCTGAAATCTTAGCCCCGCCTGAGTATCAACTAGTAAAAACAAGCCAAGATTAAAAAACTAACCTTCAATGTCAAAAGTTTACAGGACAAAAGATATTATCTCGTACTTCACATAATCCAAACAACATTTATTTGATATATGAATTAAGATAAACACTTCAGATTTTTGGTTTTTTAATACGTTGACCCTGTTTAGCAGTGCAACCTGTACATTGAAGTCACAGTTTTGTGAAATTACAAGGCCGATTCCAAACCAAGATAAGTCTCCCAATGGTACATACTTTACGCTCTGTTGTGTATGTCCAGAGCAGCTGTATTTACGCCCACACATGCTGGTGATCAAGAAATGGAACGCGCAGTAACTGTCGCGCGTTTTGGTGGACACATAAACCGCTCGCTAATATTGAAGGGAGGGATGTGGGAGCGAAAGAGGAGAGGAAAAGATGATGTAGTGGAGGGCAATAGAGTATCTTCTACCACCTGGGGATCTTTAAAGTGCACTCACATCACAGAGCATAAGGGCGCATTTTGCGCTTCGCCTCCATCGAAACGCGCCCGCCGCGGTCGGGTTCGAACCTGCATACTCCGGTTGTAGTGTTGTGAGAATTTATTTTACTTCGGTATGAGGCATTTCAACATTCCTTATTATAGTTATATCTGTGACATTTGCGCAAGGATTTAAGTGCAGAAGAAACGATTCATCGCATCCATACAGTGCTATCAGGGCCTTTCATGCAATACACAAACCTCAGAAGCAATCGTAAATGACAAAGCTTGAGTCGAAGTTTATTGATTATCGGCAGGCATTGCGTGACATCGCCGTGCTCTCAAACCGAAGAAAGCGCTACTGCTGAACGGTCCATAACGGTTCGGCAGGCCTTCAGCACTCAGGCATGCTTTGTTATTGCCTGCATTTGCTTAAAATTCTGAAAAACGCACGCGCTTTGCTTTCAAGACGGAAGACTGGATTCCATGGGAACGTAAACGTAGCAGTAGACAGCAGTTAGGTGGCCAGATGAAATTGGGAAGATTGTTCGTCTTCATCAACTAATACTACTTTCGAACTAATAGCGTCGCCAGGTGTGCTGACGATCCGGCAAAGCAAAAATGTGAGCCAGCCAGGCTAAACACATGCTTTCGCACGTGCACTCGGTTTAACTACGTTAAAACCCCAACACTTTTTTCTTCTTGTGTTGGCAACTTAAGGCACTAAAATACTGACGCTCACATGAAAAGTAAAACTCATCAACTGCATAAATATTTAATTAGATTCTGCGAAATGCAACACGCCCGTTTGTTTGCAAATGTAAGAGGGCTTTTGGTAGCGCAGTTCATATGAAATCGCCTTGACTAAGGCCAGGAGAAGTAAGAAAAATCAGAGAAAATGAGAATAAAAAAAAGGGTCATGGGGATGCTATTCAGAAAATATTTAGTGCACGCCCTACTCGCGATTGAAATTCTTAACTTTTTAAAAAATGTTTAAATAAAAGAAAGTTGGCAGGGTTTACGCCTGAGATGAGAAGCATTTTCGCTGGTAAGTATATTTCTAAAGACAAGAAATAATTGAAAATGAAATGATACTAAAATAACAAGCAGATTTCTCTTGACCATTATGATTCCCTGGAAATGGGGACAAAAAGTTGTTAGAAATGCTCATTACAGTTCAAAAATTCTTTGGATAACTGAGTCTCGTGCGGCTAACAGTTGTGGAAATGTGGAGGGACAAACCTTTCGCCCCGCCCGCACTCCCACTCCGCGGATGCAGCGTTCCCGCTCACTAACCGCGGAGGGGTTCTTGATCGAGGGAGAAAGGGAAGGGACGACACAGCGTTAACACTCATATGCTATTTATTACACTTGCAATCAATACACAGAGCGGGCCAGCTAGCTACAAAACATCAACGAGGCATTCCTCGGCAATAGAAGGCTACGTAAGAAGGACTTCCGACTTACCGGCTGGGGCAGGGGCGCGACTTCGGAGGTATCGGCGGCGAACGTTTGTATGCGCCGATAATGGCGGCCGGGTTCTCCCGTGCGCGCCGCATTCTTGAGGCAAAGCCATTCCCTAGCAATTGCTGGGGAAGGCGACCAGAGCGCGCGTTTGCTGCGCTCGCTTCGCTGCCTGGAACCAGAAGTCCAGCGGCAAGGCACAACGGATCCCCGTGTGCTTGCCGCGGAAGGTGACGGGAGCGTGCGGCTCCAACCGCTCACGACGCTGGCCGGATCCCGAAGCGCCTCTCTCTGGTTCCGCAGAATTCCGCGTAGCCTACGAGGTGGCGCTCCCATCGCCGTTCCCTTTTCCCCACGAGGGAGACTTCCCTCCTCGCCCAGCTGCGAGCTGTCCGTCCCGACGGCCGACGATGAAGATGGGCCGCATGGAAATGGAGGGGGGAAACAGGTTCTCCACATCCCTCCCTCCTTAAATGTCGGCCTCCGGTTGAACCCGTCCATGGATGCTATCGACGAAGGGGCCACGAGCGTTGCGGGGATGACTGCAAGACAGCTCGTACAGGTGGAGTGCCGGGGTCATCCGATGAGCAGCAAGGTCACCGGGCACCCGTCCTGGTCCCGCGGCAGGCATCCAAAATTAGCGTGTCGGGAGGGTGTTGTTCGCGCCGACGCGCCTTTGTTGGAAGGTAGAGGGGCTGGCCCCCCGCCTCTCGTAGCCGCTGCAAACTGCTCGCCGGAGACTTCGGAGCTCGATGACTCACGGCCGCAAGGCAGCAGGCAGGGACACATACAATGGACAGCAGGCCGGCGCGCGTATTTACGTTTGCTAGCCGCTGCAGACAAGCCCAATGTTGCCCACGCCAACGCGCGCGCGGTGCAGCTGTTGCCATGACGACTATGTACACGCCATTGTTGCCTACGCCAACGCGCACGCGGACCAGCTGTTCCCATGGCAAAGCGTTGAAATAGACGCGACGCCGGTGATTGAAAATGGCGGCGCCCTGCCGCCTTTGGGTGTTCGTGCTTTTCAATGACAGCAACGATGAAGCGACTATCAGACTATTAGAGCGCCGTTTGGACAAGCTTAATTCAAGGTGGGTATTTTGTTCGCTTCCATTCTTTGCATCGATAACGCAGGTAATTTATTTGAACGCCGGTGAGGCGGTGAAGCAACGATGTCTGCCGTAGGCGTGGTACATACATATGGGATAAGTTTAACTGAAGGTGAGTAATTTATCTGGGACAACTGTGCTGACGCTTTTTTTTTGTTAGAAATTTTCCACAACTTGGGCTATTTTCATCTTGTTCAATCATGCAAATGTTTTAGAACCTCCTGGTATTTTCTGGCATAGAGCTATTTTCTGGCTTTTTTTGGATAAGCCAAAAACTTGGTGTCTACGCACGCAGTTTACTTGCAAAATCAGCTGGTGATGATAACACCTGTAGTTCACCTTTTGGTGTTTTCCGTCTTATTAAAGCTCAGTTTTCAATGACAGCAGTTCCTTTGACATTAGAATATCATAATCTGTCGAGTAGCAGGTCATCTCTAATTTATCCTCAATGTTTTTTTAAGTTTTGCTTGATTTGTGCCCAGTCATAACTGAAGCTTATATTTTGTGTAGTTATGCAGCATTCATTTGGGGGCTGAAATTTTTCAGAGCACTTTAATATTACTCTCGAAAGTGCACTTCATCCTTAAATAATTTAGTTAACATGAGGTTCACGATTTCTATGCACTGAGAGAGAAATAAAACCTGCTCATAACTCTACGTTGTACAAAGATTGCTTTTGAATATCGCGTCTACAGCTGTGTAAGTGAGGTTGTATAAAGACTAATTATAAGCTGGTCCATCTAAAAACAGATCTTTCATATGCGCAATTTCATATTCCAGAGAGCTGTGGCGTACAGTTTCTGAACGGCAAACACTGAAATATACACCTCATTAGTGTTGCACCCAGCTTCAGTGTATGTTGACTCGAGATAGATTGCTCGAAATGTAGGTGCATGAAACTATATCTGAAGGGAATTTAGTGAGGAAATCACTTCCAGTTCTCAACATTTGAAAGGCTCATACACATAGTGTAATGCTGAACAAACTTGCAAAGGCTTAGTCACGTTTTGAGCTGTGCTAATTTCCCTTGCAATTCTACATGTATGAAATTTTATGCATTTATGGTGTCAGTGAGGTCATTTATAGTTCCATTCTTGCTGAGATGGCCGCTTGTGGTGCTAGCTAAGCTTTCTCCAACCGTTACGAATTGCAAACATGCTCATGACAGAAGAAGAAAGTTGGCACATTTTGTAGGTGCCAGTCAGAGTTCTTTCATACATTGCACAAGTAGTGTACTTTATTACATAGATAAGCTTCGTGCAGTTACTATAATCTGAACTGCATGAAAAGGTTGATGTATTGTGAACATAGTTAAACAAGAATAAAGGGAGGCCACAGTAAATGTCATACTGTAACTCACTTTCGAAAATGACACCTAATTTTAGTTACATCTTGTCTTCTCTGTAGTGAAGCATAAGATATTAGAATACATGGGTCACCACGTGGTATTTAGCTAGGCCAGCTATGTGATTTAAAATTCAATTTATTTTCTCATGCTGTATCGGTTCAGACAGCCAGACAATGGCTATGACATCAAAGGTCAGTATAGGTCACTGCTTCTTCATTTGTAGTCATTCTCGCTCTTGAGACGGGCTGGTTTTAGCATTGCAGTTCATGAAAACAAAGAAGGAGCAGTTGTATTGCTGTTTTTCTTTTATGCCGCATGTGGCGTGCACCTACCTTTGATATCACAACCATCTCCTAGCCGCTGGAACCAAAACAGCATCAAGAGGAAATTCGATTGTAAGTTTTTTAGCGGCTGTGATGTGTACGGAGTGATCCATATATACTAATGTTTAACGGATCGTTTCAAACAAGAAAACACGCAAGCAAAGATTTTGTGGGTATAGTCCTTTAAAAAAACTGAAAAAGCAAGGAAGGAGGAGAAATGAGAACTACACACACATACAGCATTTGAAGAGCAATGAAGAGAGGAAGCGAGTGTGTTCCATGCCTTACCTGCATTATGTTGCTCACGTCAAGAAAGCTGCAGGCAGGTAACGAGTGAGCCTATGTTTTTGAATGCCATTTATGCGAGGAGCTCCAAATTTTTGTGGACTTTGGCAATACATTCTGCTGCATGAATTTTCTGTCTTGTCAAGCTTAGAGTGGTGTTTTTATGTCGTTTTAGAGGCATAACTGCTTCATGGTGCTTTTTCATATACACATACTGACTATAAATATGAGAAAAAAGTGGAGATGGTGCAAAGACAACGGCAGCATTCTTGAAAGAACAAAAATTAACAACGATTCTGTACCATTTTCACTATGGTCTCAGGCCTATCTATTGACTTGTCGAACTCCAACAGCATCTTGCGAATGAAAATTCATCTAGGACCACTGTTTATTTCCAGAAATGAGACCACTGCCACTGGGAACAGTGAATTGCAAAATCTACAAAGGAATGATTTCAAAGCTCATTAGGAGAAATAAATCTGTCACAACAAGAAATGCACTGACATCAGTGGCAGATATGTTGAGATGTTTCAATGAATAAACTCTTTTGGTACAACCCTTGTATTTCGTTCTATTAACTAGCCGCCAGAAATTTTAGACCTCCTCTCGTAAGCTTGCCGAGGTGTACTCAAGGTTGACCAAGATTAGGAGATGAAACAGTTAAAAAAAAGGCATAAGTAAACACAATGTACCTCACTGCCATCAACAAGGCCCTTTATTCCAACTTGCAGCACATTCAAAAACATCCCATTCGGTAATGGTTTTGAAAACAGACACGCAAAACAGACCACGCAAAGGGAAGACAGACGAATCAAGTGCAACTGTTTATTCACCTAGGAATAGACAAAATGGCAACTGCAGAGAGGGACCCACACATGCGCATAAGTAGAAACAAGAAGGTAACAAATGGCTATAGAAAAAATGTGTCTCAGCACATGTCTAAAAAGACAGTTTGCCCCAACATGTTTCAGATTGTGTGCCATCTTATGAATATAAGGAATTATCACAGGTTTAGTTTTCTGTTTGGCAACATCATTTTTTGCACTGTTATTACATTTTTCTTTTTTAACCTTTTTCAGTAATGCTTTGGCAACTGAGCAGAGTAGGATAGCCAGCTTGTTAAGTCTGGTCTTGCCCTTTTGCTGATCTATTCACTCGCTTTCCAAGTGAATAAACAGTTGCAGAGTTGCACTTGTTTCATTTGTATTTCTTCTGTGTTGTTTGTTTGCACATCGTCTCTTTTCAAAATTCCATTCGGTGGCACCTGACTGCTCCAAATGGCAGAAGTGGATGCACATCTGCTTCTGGCATTTTGGCCAATCAGGTGTTGCTGAAAGGGACGTTTTCAAAAGGAACACAAATTGGACTACAGGCCGAGATTTGCCTACCGTGTGGGAGTATGCCCATTTGGCAATGCACTGTAGTAAATGCAAGAAGCATGGCTGCTGCCCTGCCCTTGAAAACACAGTGTTCTTTGCAAAGGCAAGAGGTAAAACTGAAAGGAAGGTAACTGAGGCTTGCATATCTCCAAGAATGCCGACAAAAGTATATGAGCAGGCCCTCTATCTTCATCATTATCATCATCAACCTGACTGCGCCCACTGCAGGGCAAAGGCCTCTCCCATGTCTCTCCCATTAACCCTGTCCTTTGAAAACTGCAGCCACTGTAGCCCCGTAAACTTCCTAATCTCATTCGCCCACCTAACTTTCTGCCGCCCCCTGCGGCTGTTGCCTTCTCTTCGAACCACTCCGTTACCCTTAAGGACCAGCGGTTGACTTGCCTTCGCATTACATGCCCTGCCAAAGTCCATTTCTTCCACTTGAATTCGCCTAGGATGTCATTAACCCGCATTTGTTCCCTCATCCACTCTGCCAGCTTCCAGTCTCTTAATGCTACACCTATCATTTTTCTTTCCATGGCTCACTGTGCTATCCTTAACTTAAGCTGAACCCTTTTCGTTAGCTTCCATGTTTCTGCCTCGTAGGTTAGTACCGGTAAGGTACAGCTGTTGTATACTTTTGTTTTTTTTGAGGGATAATGGTAAACTGCCATTCATGATCTGAGAGAACCTGCCATATGCGCTCCACCCCATTCTTATCCTTCTAGTTATTTCCCTCTCAAGATGTGGATCAGCTGTCACTACCTGCCCTAAGTAGACGTCCTTTACCTTCCAGCACCTCGCTTCCAATTGTGAACTGCTGTTCCCTTGCTAGGCTATTGAACATTACTTTGGTTTTCTGCATGTTAATTTTTAGACCCACCGTTTTGCTCTGCCTGTCTAAATCATTGATCATGCCTTGCAATTCATCTCGTGAGTGACTCAGCAAGGCAATGTCATCAGCAAATCAGATTATTCAGGTGTTCTCCATTAACTCTTATCCCCAGCTGTTCCCAATTCAGGCCACATGATGTTATAACCCATTTTTTTTGCTATACTATGCAGTCTCCCCTTCATATTTTGTACGTATACAAGGTGTCCCATTTAATTCAATACAAGTGGTTTATTAAACATTGCATTTGCTATACACCACAGCTTTGGAAGTTGAATAATCGGTGAGGCTGATGACTCAATCAAGTGCAATGTAAATAATAAATGCTTATCCATCTAACACGTTCAGACTATGGCAAAATCTGTTGACTACATAAACATATCTGTCACCAAATAGTCACAAAGTGCCCATCTAGAACACTATTCAACAGCAAACCATTAGCTATAAGGCCACTTCTCCTGCATTTTGAAGAGATGTGCCAAAATCTCGGTGTAATGGATGCATTACCTAGCATTGCTCGAAAACGAGGTCCACTGCCTCCATGGTACAATTTCCTAGCAACCCGTGACCTCACTCTTACACATTTCAGTAAAAAACAAACTCCACAGCAACATATAATACAAGAATTCTGTGCCTTTGAAGAAAAATACAGTAGTTTTACAGAATGTTATACTGATGGATCAAAAACAGATAGTTGTGTACGAAGCGCAGTGCTGCGAGGGAATTCGGAGGAAATAGACTACCACAGTGTTCTTCCATCTTCAACGCGGAGTGCTACGCAGTATGTGTGGCAACAGAAAAAATAATAAGTGAGAACCTTCAGAAATGCTATTATTTACACAGACTCCTTAAGTGTACTTACAGCTCTCCATTCTAAAAATGCACGCACCCCTCTGCTTGGTTACATCACAGACAACATAGTACCTGCCGCAGCTCAAGGACAAAATATAAAACTGCGCTGGGTCTCGAGTCATGTCAGAATAAAAGGCAATGAGAGAGCAGATGTGTGTGCTGCTAAAGCTCATGGCAAGGAAAAAGTAAATATACCGTATAATGATTGCATGAAATTAGTAGCAAGGAAACTAAGGAAAAAATGGCAGTTGGTTTGGAACAATGCAGTAAATAATAAACTACACTTGGTAAAACCAGTTTTAGGTGAATTTAAGTCGTGTGTGCACAAAGAACGTTTCAGGGAAGTGATCTTATGCCGTCTCCGAATAGGCCACACGCACCTTACGCACAACTTCCTACTAACAAAACAAGGCAAACCTGTTTGCCAAGAATGTGGAGATCAACTCATCGGTAACCACATTTTATTCTCATGTGTGAAACTGGAAAACTAAGAAAAAAGGATTTCACTCAATTTTATAATAAATGCATTCCTTTTCATCCATTACTGCTCTTAGATGATAACGTCATTGTTAACATACCTTCTATTTTTAGCTTTTAAAAAACTAAATTTTGAACCACTGCCTCACTTTAATGCATGATACACCTTCAGCCATTTTCTCATCCCCGAAAAGAAGGCTGAGGTCTTTCTTTGATTGTTTGGGAGCCTCAGGATCCTTGCCCAGCCAAGGATAGCCACTGAGGCTACCTGACCTACTTTAAGGCTTCTACAGTTAGCCTTTTCCAAATTTCTTCCCCTATGTTATCACTAGGCAGTACAATATTTTAGGCCATCTACGCCATAGATAATAATATCCCGATTGTAAACATTCTGCACGAAACTTATATTCTATACCGTGAGCCTGGCGCATGATGGCCTTAGCTGCCTATGTGCCATAAAACTCAACACAACGTTCAGACTGGCCTTTTTAAAATCCTGCGTTTAGGTCATAACTATAGGGAATAACATGGCACCCCCTGTATACCATGAGTATTCCGCCCAAACATATTCTTTAAGAAAAACTGAAAACACTGAAATGGCTCCATTCTGCCATCTTCTGCTTTCTGCCATCTGCTAATGGCAGTTGCTTAGGGCTTAGCGAGGCCGGACCGTAACAGGTGCTGGCACCACATCGCTGGAACTGCTTTATAAAAATTTATTTCTCGCCAACAAAAAAAAATATTTTTCGTTTTTTTAATATACGAAACTAAATGGGTTGACCATTTGGCTATTTTTTTTTGTCTAGCACTGTTGCTCACATAGCGTTTTCTGGTCCTCAGTGTGGCCATTTTTGTAGAAATCTATATACTTTTTTATTAAATTACAGAACAACGCAAGGTTCGAGTTTAATGCAAACAGTGCTAGATCAAGGTTTCAAGCAAAACCCCAAAAATGTTTGCTTATATTTAGACTCCAAGTTTAGTTTTAAAAATGTGGAAATCTTCAAATTTTTCTCCTGTTAAGCACTTCCATTTTAAACCAAAATGGCATCATACACAGTTTATTTTTTGAGGCATGACAGGGCATTTCAATACCAGAGTACATGCGGAGATAAACTTTGCTGACAAGGACCGGTTCCTAACAATAATGTTTGCAAAATGCCCATATTAATGTTATTTCTTACACTTTGGAGCATGATATATGAAGAAAATTTTTTTTTATATGAAAGAAGGTCTCTACACTTCTGTTGGGACTGGTCTTCCATGAATTTTCTCAGCGGAATCTAAAATGCCAAGAATTTGGTTCATCTCCTTTCGCATGGAATGACTCTGCTGTCCCCAAATTTAATTCTTGAAATTGACTGGGAAGTACTGTAAAAAAAATTGTTTCGTGAACCTAGGTGCCTGTGAATTGTGACGAAACGTTCAAGAAACAGGCAATTTTCTTTGTTAAGGTGTTCTGCCTAGATACTTGCCTAACGGAGCATTCTTCTGCATCAAGTGCCGTATTGCTTGCTCATTGCCTTTCTTTTTGACTGGTTCTCACATTTCCTTGTCAAGTGTGAGTGAAATTTGAAAATGGGCAAGGTGCCACCTCTTTTTGACACAGAGTGGCACATGGCCAGAAATGTAGTTTGAAGCAGTGGTCATTTTCTTTGCAATCACTAAGCGCCAGCAGACTGGTTGGAAATATGCAGAAATCACTCTTGCTTGACAGTTCAGCAGCCGACCATGATGCAGGAGTACCTTTACTGCGAGACTGTTTATTGCCATGGGTGCGCTCCAGAAATGCCACCTTGTAGCACTCTGTATGTAGCCACTATCTGCAAGTTACCACATCTGTTCTTCCATGGCCGAGATAAAGGTAACCCCCCTGTCATCATTGGTATCCAAACAGTCTCCTTATACATCGCTCCCACTATAGTGGCAGTGTTTATCGTGCTGTTCGTCCTTTGATGCAGCCACAACATTAGAAGATGCATGCAAAGTTAGTGGGCTTCCTCATAACAGGAATATTGAAAGGACTCTGAAAATGAACACTGAAGCTTGTTTGGCTGGCTGCTGTTTACTTCAGAAAGCTTTGCATAATACCTTTTCTGTGTGCTCCACTTACTGCTCTGCCATTCCTGCATTTTTTTTCTTCTCATGGCAGGGATGAGGGACGTTCTTCAGGAAGGCCATGCATATCACGCAAAACCAGGTGGTGTTTTTTGGATACTGCATGCTTATGCAGGCATGCCTCGTTAATATGGTACTTTGATCCCGCATCAAAACTGTCCATAAAAGTTGGGAAGAAAAATAAAACAAAGACGCATTTATTCAGATATATACACAGGGATTACATTATGCTTTTCCAAGTTGTAATCTTAGAAACTTGAACATTTCCCCGGTTGCAAAAATTGCACTGCGGTGCGAAGTGCCTCATAGGCCGTGAAAGACATGATGCCAGGATTCGCACTGGGTGTCCGATTCTGTGTTTGCTGTTGTATCCACAGTGGCCCTGTAGACAACTTGCTTGTTCACCAGTTATTCACCACTTCCTGGGTCTACTGCATCAGCTACAGGCATTCCTGCAGACTCAAGAGGAGGATGTCATTGATGCGCACATTCATTTTCCTGTGACCTCCCTGTGAGGAATGTGATTTCTTGTCTGCTCTGTGACAACGATGGTGAGCCAATGTATATGTGGGCTTTGTTGGATATGCAGAATCTTTCCAGGTGTCTGATGCGTTTGCACCTTTTGTACTGTAGCTATAGGTTCCACGGTTCACCTATCTGTTTGCATATGGTTCTGTACTCATGATAGCACCATTAGCAGGTTCCCTAACTAAATTCCAATTCTTGTGCAGGATGTATGCACAATGACAGACACTGCACTGCTGAGATGAACCGTTCCCGAATCTGGCAGTATCGATGCTAGAGTCTGTGCGTCAAAGCTGAGGTCAAGCATTGGACCTGTTCAACTCCCAAAGTTTAATTTCGATTTCATTACTCACTGGTCGGACCAAATTAAATTGTTCTTGCTGCTTATACTTGCAAATGTCGAGCTTTGAACTGCTGTTAAGCTCAGTTCTGCGCTTAACCGCAGTCATATCTCAAGTCCAAAAGACCAAATACCGCTTAATTTTCATCGCAACTTTTTTCTTGTGCGCTTTTTTTTTTCCCGAGTGGTCATCACACTGCAAGTGAACAGCTTTGTTTGCATTATTTTTTTTTAGTGGCTTTGTTCTCTTGCAGGTGCAGGTTGGTGCAACAAAGGTTGAGGAAGCTTCCATTCTTTTCTTTAAAATGCTGAAATGCTTATGGAGGTGGTCATCTGAACATTTATTTATTTTCACATCCTGCAGCCTCAGGTGAAACTGTGGCATGAGGAGGTGAAAAAATACGTACCCCAGTGTGCCCTTCTAAACACCTGTCCAGTGATAGCAGGATCTAATACACTGTATATTGTGCAGTGGAATTTTTTCCTTACACATTTCTTTGTACACTTTTTTTCCAGAAGTTGTTGCCCTCGTCATCCAAGAAAGTGATGCGGCTAGTGCTTTGCAGAAGAAAGCCACTGACATATTGGTTCGCTGCCTGATTTTGTTCAAGCTATGCAACAGCTGAGGTGCTCTGCAGACTATATCAATGAAGCCTTCACCAACATTGGCCAAAACATAGTTAAGGTACTGTGCTTTTGCTAAGTGTGAATTCTTTGAGGCCCCGATGCCAACATGGTGTGAAAATGACATTCAAAAGATGTCTTCACAAGTTTACGGTGGACTGAATTGTATGGAAGCAGTCCTTTAACAAAGGCACTGTCTCCTCATTGCTCTTCAGAGCAACCAATCTGCCATATATATATAGCCAAGAGAAAATCAGACAGCGATTCAATGTCAAAGTGGGTGCTTTCTGTGCCAAACGAGCCGCAATCGTTATGCCAGGTAACTAGGCCAACCATTTTTTGCACGAATAGAATGCGGAAAAAAACAATATAACATCACATTTGTTCAGTGCACAGGATTCCTTGTACATTGGATCCCGCTGTATTAGGTACGGTTTCTTTAACGACAGACTGGGGTACATTTAAATTATTGTTTTCACGAGCATAGCAACAATGTAAAAGTCAGAGAATGGTGGTTTCCCCAACCTTGATTGCAGAGTATGCAGGTGTCAACATATCTTTGACATATTGTAACAGGAAGAAACATTTCTGATAACCCGAGAAATTGTCTGAGCAGAAATATTTCATAGTCTGAAAAGAGAAAAATGCACGTCTACTATTGCCGACAATTTACTGCACAAACCTGCAGTCATGATGCTGATTCTTATGCATTCACAGTTCTAGCACTCTTTACTGCATAAGTCTGTGTAAGAGTGCGAACAGTAAATGGCAAGCAGCAGCAGCAGTGCATCATTCTTTCCTCTGTATTCATTGTCTGTGTACTTTACCAAAAATAAAAATTACGATTACTTACGCTGCGAGACCAGGCCCGATCTCATCAAAAAAGCCATTTCCTACAATGTGCTTCGCACCAAGGCACTGCGAGTTTTATGTTTGAAAGATAAGTTAAGGAGCTGCACAACAGAGTCCACACAACTTTCTGCACAGTGCGGATGTCAGACGAGTGACGTATTCCTTCCAGTCCTCATAAATTGGTAGTCAAACCACACCCTCGGTCACATACAGCGTC
The DNA here is from genome assembly GCA_030143305.2 of Amblyomma americanum. Lineage (NCBI taxonomy): Eukaryota > Metazoa > Arthropoda > Arachnida > Ixodida > Ixodidae > Amblyomma > Amblyomma americanum. Next base: position 24,145 of record JARKHS020028493.1, read on the forward strand.
ACACTGATATGGATGTTAGTTTTCTGTACACTAACATAAGATGTGTTCTATCTGAATACATGGCTCTTTCTTCAATAATCGATTCAAGCAGTTTGTCTATCATCACGCTTACTGAGACCTGGTTAAATGACATGATTTCTGACAATTACATTTTCCTCTGCGACTCCGAATTCAACATATTTCATTGTGACCACGTCGGCCGTAGGGGTGGTGGTGTACTTCTTGCCATTAAAAAAAGAGGTTACTGCTGTGCTTATTGAGGTCGTATCGTACCTGGAGGCAGTGTGGGTTCGTATGAAATGTGGTCCTACGGATGTCATTATTGGTGTTTAAAGCCCTCCTGACATGAGCACTTTTTTTTCAATTGAATTCTGTGGAATGTTAAGCGAAGTTACTGTTCGATTTCCTAATTCAGGCTTACTATTACTAGGTGATCTTAACTTTGCAGCAATTAGTTGGTCTTCATTAACAGCTACAGCTAATGATCCTGAAGCTCAGGCTTGCGTGTTTTTTTTATTGCAACAACATATTTCTTAACCCACGCACTGTTCTGCCAATGTTCGTCATCTTATCCTAACCAGTAAACATTTGCTCCAATATTAACCTCTTAGAAGGCCTTTCTGATCATACTATAATCACGGGAAAGCTTAATTTCAAACACCACAAGAAAGCAACTCGGAAAAAAACAAATCAGCTGCTACAACTTAGCAAACTTTGCCGAAATAAATGCTGAGTTGACTGTTTTTGCTGAGCACTTTCTTCTAAATTTTTTCAACACGTTCAGTGCAGGTCAACTGGAACCTGTTCAGTAAAAAACATGCTGCTCTTATTGACAGATTCATGCACTAATCCTGCGCTTTGGTTTAATCGGCACCTACATCGCCTAAACAGTGACAAAAAACTCTTTTACAGACAGGCTGACTGCTGGAAACGCTACAAAGGCTGGAAATGCTACAAAGCATGCTATAAGGATTAGCAGTACATGTCTAAAAAATGGTGTCATTACATGGCATCAATTTTTTGAGGAAGAAGCATTCGAGTGCTTTTTATTTATTTACACATACTGCTGTCTCTTCTCATAGGGGCATAACAGGGGTGGGCTACACAGCATTTGATTACAACAATGCCAATAACATGGTTAGGCAGTTCTTTTTGAAATCATTTAGCAATGCATGCAGAGAACCGTCCAAGTTGTTCCATAATTTAACGTTCCGTGGACCTTGATATGCCGGCCTTGATATGACGTAGATGTGCAAGCTTGAGCCATTTTTTGCAAGCCACCCAAGACAAACACATTAGGTAAAAAATTGTGAAGCATAGTAGTGATGTCATTGTTAAACAGTATGAGAAGACGGGACACATGAAAGGAAGACAAGCTACACAACCACTGAAGCAAATGGATCATTACCAACTTGCCCAAACAGAAGCTTTAATTTAGTGGTGATATGTTCACTTTGTTTCAAGAACTGGTGAGCGGTTTCAGCAGCTTTGCACCGTACCAGTATTTTTAGTTTTCATTTACCCACTGCAGTACGTTTTTTCACATTCACGCTGCCCTGATATAA